>BGPR01001833.1:46791-66981 GCA_013235015.1 Araneus ventricosus | reverse complement strand
GGATGATTCAAAAATCTGGCGATCTATCTATAGAGGATGATTCAAAAGTCCTGGGCGAAACTTAAAGGGGTGGTAGAGCACATTACAATAAACTTTGGTATATTCTTTATTCAATACAAGAAAACTTTAAGTGAATACCTTTATTTCCCTATATATGAAGCAAAATCTGGCGTTCTATCTATAGAGGATGATTAAAAAATCTGGCGTTCTATCTATAAGGGATGATTAAAAAATCTGACGTTCTATCTGTAGAGGATGATTCAAAAATCTTGGGCGAAACTTAAATGGCTGGTAGAGTATATTTCAACAAACTTTTTCTGGGCAGGGAAAAAGGGGAAAAACTCACTTCGAAAAAAAATATTATTTTAAGTGACGTCTATACTTCTGATGACTTAAGCTACTTTTTAATTTCTACAAAATAATTCGGGGAAAATTGGTTCGAAAGTCTCTTTGCCTACGAGTTTAGTCTTCAAAATGTACAGTTAAAAAATACAGAATTACTGAAAGTGAATGTTCAAAAATGCAATTCTTAATTTTTATGATAGTTTTGTTGAGAGAGAGAGAGAGATAGTTCAGAAATGGTAAACATTTACAGCGCTATTCATAAAAGAACAATACAAAAATCAAGCATATAGTATAAAAAGCAAATATAATCGCAAAGTGACATCGTTAAAGAAGCTTTTGCTTTTTGAGAAGATTTGGCTCAAATTCAAAATCAAGACCCCTCTTTCTGTGTCTTTAGGCCATTAACGACATTCTTTTTTCCCTATTTCTTTTTACTTTGTTTAACACCAAAGCACAAATACGATTGGTGGAGTTCAGCAACTCTTTTATGACTGGATATTTCATATCTTTTTTTCTTCTTCATAAGCCAACTACTTATGACTTTATGAAAGACCGAACATTTTATTTGACTCAAGCTTTTAGAAATTTGTTCTTTAAGACAGCAAAAGAAACTTTATATTATATACCGCATGATGACTGAAAACAAAGAAACTCAACTCAAGTAAGATAAAAAAATTCTTCTAAAATGAAAGTTAGTTTCGAACTACTCCGAAGCTGAAACTATTTACCAACCTCTAAACGACAAAGCAATGATTGCACTTGAGTGAAAAGCAATTACCAGATCTCTAACTGAATTAAAGACGGACAAAAAAGGAGAATAAGAAAACTCTTACATTGGGAGAAGAGGACATTTAGCTAAGAGGAGGAGGAAAAAGAATGAATCGCACAAAAAAACCAGTCATTGCCCTTTTGGCAGTCGCAATGAAGATATATTTGGCCCGGTCCCTACTCATCAGCGTCCCTCTCTGAACTTGTTACACCTGCGCTGGGACGGGAGCGTCCACAAATTGATGAGGACGCACGCAAAGAAGCGTAATTGGTTTTTTTGTGCGACACCTTTATTGATTGGGTCTTCATTCCGTTGATGTAATCGGTGATGGGAAGAGGCGATAAATTTCGCTAATTCGCCTCCGAGCAGAGTTTTTTATTGATTCCATTGGAGTTACAAATTGAATGTTGAGCAAAAAAGTATCGTCAAGAGTTCTAAAAAGTGATCATTGAAGTTTCAGGTTCAATGAGAAATCAATGAAAAAGGTGTTTAAATATATCGTCCATACAAATGCAAACTATCTAATTGAAAAATCATGTTTTTCAGTTTTGACCTCTAGGGTTTTCCAAAGAAATTATGCATATGGTTGAAATGTCTTGAACCTGAATTGGCATTTGCCAGGTATCTGATTTTCTATGGCTAAGTATTGTATAAATTTCATGCATTCGATGGATTGCATTTGTATCGACGATATGTGTAATTACATTTAGCACCCATTTTGCGCAAAATATGCCATTAAAATGTGTTAATTTAATTTTTAGTGGACGCATTACATTTATTATTGCCAATGACAACTCAGGTTCACAATACGTAGGAAGCTGTAAGCGACCGTATAGCTGTCGAAGCTTATGTAAAATGCAAAACTCCATGAAATGAAACAATTTTCGCTTAAATCTAGAGGGATTTTTTTGATCACCAAATATCTATTACTGGTGTTTGGAAGTAAATTCTATTCAAATGTAACTGTTATTTTTAAATGTATAGGATCAAATCTAGAACTATTTACTGGGCTTGATCTTAACCGCGTAGTAATAACTATCGCAAAAATGTCAACTTCATTTGTAACTGATTAAAACTCCATTGGAGACCTAGAGAAAAAAATATATTAGCGTGTCTTGCTGTTGTGAACATTCTTTGCTTTTGTCTTACTCAATTTTAATCAATATTTCTCTTTCTCTAGATAAAACCACTGCTATTTTATTACATTTCCGTAATTATTTTGGCGCATTTAATATGAGTATATACAGGCGCAAAATAGGCTAAGGAAAATAGCATTCATGAAATTGGGGAGCTAAAGTATATTCCTGAACTTTTTGAAATCAGTATCATATGATACAGACATGATAAATAATTTTTATTTGACTTATATTACAATTCAGGAAATTATTTTTTCTTATTTAATTATGTTTCGTAATAATTACGCTAAAATTTCAACTATTTGACTTTAATTGACATCTCTGTTATAACCTGTAATCTGAAATATACAGATCAGAATTTGAATTATTTATTTATTTACTATAGCGTGTAGTTTTCAAAATATTTAGCTAAACAAAACGTATTACGAAAGAAAATTAATTATTGATAGAACTCAAAAGTCGGAGGCAAAAATTTTACAGTAAACCTAGATGATGCAAGAATTTTGCGGAAAAGATAATATGACATTGTTTCCCTTAGTGGTAAAGGCTTTTTTTCTTTAGGAATTTGACATGGTTTAGTTTTAGCTTTTATTTGTCAGTTATTGATACTAAGAGGATATAAGAAAACATTGTGATCAACATTTTCCTTCCAGTTAAAGAGAATATTAATAATTTGATTGGTTCTGTTTAGTTAATGCATTGCAGAGAATAGACAATGTCAAACATAATTTGTATGTGTAAGTGTGAAGAGAAATTTTTACAAATCAAAATTGGATACATTTGTGCCAACGGAAACTAACCACCTTCTTATATAGATTTTGGTTTCACCATTTTAAACTGTATCTCAGTATGTGTTGTTTATAACGTGAAATTGAACCAAACGCAATCTGTTGCACATACAACAACTCAGTTATTATGCAATAATTCATTTTTTAAAAAATCTACATCATAAACATTTTTTCTAAATATTTTGTGCCTCATTGAATGTGTTTCAGAGATAGCTGTCCAATAAATAACTGCTTCAATTAAAGTATAATAACGTTTTATTTTTATTTAAAAAATAGTATAATATTTTATTGTTAAGGAAACCTTATACCTAAAAAAAATGCTTAAAATAACGAAGAAAAACCGAGGGATTGTATGCATACGAATTAAAATATAAGATGCTAAAGGCTGTTATCAAAACTAATGTTTAAGCACATATGAATTAATTTAGTTACAACTAAAATCATGAATATTTTTTTGTTAAACTCGCTCTATTGGGACCAAACATAATTGCTGCGGTTTGTTAGGAATTTAATTTGCAAATAGGAAAAAAGAATCAGTAAAGAAAAAATTAATGGATGTTTTAAAATAAAATAAAGAAAAAAAAAGCTATCTGAGTTCCAGAAAAAAAACTTTAATAAAAAAATTCAAAATATTAAATTATCTTTTGTTGCTTCAATTTACATCTGAGGGCCCAAAACCATAACCAACGTTATAGCAAAAAAAACGTTATAGTTTCAGTAAAAGCGAGCAATTTTACCTTCACCCCCTTTAAACGTACCTAGTGAGCCTTCCTCAGAAACAAGGCGGAATATTAAAATGGAACATCTGTTGTTGGTCTCAAACCACATTTATTTTTCGTCCCTTTTTTCACCTTGCGGATCTCTTCTTCCCCTTGCACCGGTGCATCCTTTCTGCTTCACTTCCGCCTCCTCCTCCGCGGTTGTTTTCGTCTGCCACTTCCGGTCATTTAAGTTTCGATTTCTTTTTCCACCCCATTTAGCATTCCACGCAATAAAAAAGCGGAGAGAGCGGGGAAAACAAAGTAGCAGTCTTAACTTTCACAAATGCTCCTCGATCCGCGACACCATCTCGTAGATGCACACTAATGCTAAAATGGCCTTGATGACTTTTGGAGCTTCTTCAAGTTTAGACTGGAGCAAGTTCATCGCTCGTGAAAGCTGCAGTCATTCCGTTTAATTAATGTTTGGTTGATTTTTAAATTAGTTTTTTTCTTTGAGAATTTTTCTAAGGTTGCGACATTGTAATGACGCAAGTAAATGACAATAGCTTTCTACCAGTATTGTTATCTGTTTATATTATAGGGACAGTTATATTCATTTGTTGTAAGTAAATTTAATTTGTTAGTTTATAATTTAGCGCTACACAGTGCACACGATTTTGATGTATGACTCAAAAGTTTTACATTTTTTAAACGATTATTAAGTTCTAATTTATAAATAAGTCATTTTTTTAAAGTCAACTAATACATTTTCGCACACAGAATTGATGTAACTTTAGTAGAACTTATGTGCCAGGCACGTTTTCCGTATTGTAGTTCTAAAAGAAGTAATGGTATGGTTTTGTGTTTCCCTTAGAAATTTTAACACAATAAACAAAGTGAATGTAAATTGGAAAATATTTGCTGGCTTATAATATATGACTAATTTATACGGGAAATAAATTTTGTCTAAATGTTCTGATTCAGATCTGCACATTGATGCATATTGTTGCAAAAGGTCTCTCTGTGGTGTATGGTGTAAACAGTCCAACACGTAGGATAATGGAGAATGAAGGTTTATTTACAAATATGCAGGAAAACACGTAGCACAGGTACAGGAAACAATAGTCCTTGCACAGATTACCAATGTAAATAGACAACAATTCACAGGTAATGACAGTTCAGCACTTTGATATCTAACAACACAAACGGTCAGCAAATAACTAGTAACGACAATAACAGCTAAGCTCACCAGCTGATTAGCTCACACAGCGGATAGAACTCCGAAGACGTTCACGCTTCAAAGCGAAGTAACCAGTCGATCAAAGACGCTCTTCTCAACTAGGCGCCGTCCTTAAATATTCTCTCCGACAGGCCGTGACGTCACATGGTGTTTTCTCGTGTATTCCCTTTCCCAGTAGAAATATCGAGAAAAGGGTCGCATTTTCGGGGATCACCTATTTGTCTCCAAATTTGTCGCCAAATCGCCAAAATGGTCGCCAAGTTTGTCGCCAAGGTCATGGGTATCATAAGAGTAGATGAGGTCACTCCATGCTTAACCTTGTAAAACTCTCTTCCCAACCATAAGACTTACATTGCTTGGAAGCGACTTTCCATGTTTGTAACAATATATAACTGAACCACGTACTGCGTTTTTTAAATGCATCCTCATTATGTTCACTATCTGTAACGGCAGCGAAGTTTCTCGATTTTTCAAGATGATATCACTACATGCTAAGGCACCGTACAATTTTATCTGCAATAGATACCACAGTAAAAATAGGTGATGATGGAAAAATCATAATATTTAAAGCTGGCAGTTGTAAACTGTGCGTTGAAAAGAGATACTGAATTCACGCAATTAACAGTAATATTTTGAATGCTGTGCTTGTGACTCTTTATTTCAGATTCAGTTGTTCATTCATTTTATATTAACATTTCAGAAATGATTAGGTAGAACTAAACATTTCTGAAATGATTAGGTGGAACTAAACATTTCTTAAATGATTAGGTAGAACTAAACATTTCTGAAATGATTAGGTAGAACTAAACATTTCTGAAATGATTAGGTGAAACTAAAAATATCTGAAATGTTAATATAATAAGAGACTCGTATTATTTTGGAGATACATTTGTCGTTATCTTTTACAATCACCTTGCATTACTAAGTTTGGTTTACTGCAAATCATTCATTCGATGAAAGGATTTTACAGAACAATACACACATGTATTAAAAAACTGTATGTCAAAAATATAAAAAGGGCTCCAAGTAATTTTGTCAACGAACATCATAGAAGAGAACAGCAATATTCTTTTGAATTAAAAAACTATATGATAAAAATATGAAAATGGGTTCCGGATAATTTTGTCAACAAACATTATAGAAGAGAATAATAATATTCTTTTGGATTAAAAGACTACATGTTAAAAATATGAAAATGGGTTCCGAATAATTTTGTCAACGAACATCATAGAAGAGAATAACAATATTCTTTCGTATTAAAATACTATATGATAAAAATATGAAAATAGATTACGAATAATTTTGTCAACGAACATTATAGAAGACAGAAACAATATTCTTTTCAATTAGAAAACTACAGGATAGAAATATGAAAATGGATTCCGAATAATTTTGTCGACGAACATCATAAAAGGGAAAAACAATATTCTTTTGGATTAAAAGACTACATTTTAAATATATGAAAATGGGTTCCGAATAATTCTGTCAGCGAACATCATAGAAGAGAACAATAATATTTTTTCGGATTAAAAGACGATATGATAAAAATATGAAAATGGGTTACGAATAATTTTGACAAAGAACATTATAGAAGACAGAAACAATACTCTTTTGGATTTAAAACTATATGATAAAAATATAAAAATTGGTTCCGAGTCATCTTGTCAGCGAACACTATAAAAGTATCCGATATAAGCACTAAAAATCTCTTCGAGTAATTGTTTCGGACGAAGTAGAAAATTTTTCGTACTTGAACGTATGTTACAGTCTTAAACAAACCATTAAAACATCTAAGACCTCGTTAAAGAACAACAACAAAAAAGCGGCTTAAATGAAATCCCAAAAGATCGTTAAGTAAGAGAAAAAGATAAGCTCCTTCCTAGATGCAGAATGGAAAAAAAATATCCGTAACTTAAGTTCTTTCTCGAAGATTGCCAAGACTACTTCTAATTGAAATAAACAAACATACAATGAAACAATTCCCTTTATTAACCAATAAATTTCCAATGAACAGTCGAAAAACTTTTTGTAGGACAGAAACGGAATTGTTTTAGTTGCAAATCGTTAACTCATTGATAATGAGAAATGTTGCAGTTTCAGTTTTCTGAAGACTACATATACACGGTTGTTGTGATAAAAGTTCGCCTATTCAAAAGGCTGTAGAGCCGGTTCTATGGATCCGAACGAAACAAAATTCTAGAAAAAATATAATAGATAGAATTCTCAAAAAGATAGTGTAAGGTGATGTTCTTTCTTGCATGAAAACGGTATTTTGATCAAAGAAAGGCTTTACTTTCAGAACTGGAAAAAAAAACCTCAAATAAACTATTCAATTTTCCTTCAGTAAAAAAAAATAAATAAATAGATAACACCGTCATCGATTATCGAAAATTTTAACTCTTTTTTTTTTCTTTCTTTCTCTTTTCTTATTCTTTTTTTTTTTCGGTTTTCATAGAGCGCATCACTTGTACTTCTTTCTAATAAAATTTTCTTTCGTTTGGATCCATAAAACCGGTTCTAGAATCTACTGAATAGGCGAATATTATTTATAACAACTCTGTATAACAAGTAACTAAAATTTTAATAGGATTCGGAATGCACTGTTAGGTAGAGACAAAAGATTTCGCGCCTCTATGGGCTTTACAATAGTGTCATGGACGATAATAACAAAATTAATGACTTTCAGTTTTGAGATAAAGGTATTTTCTTAGTTATAGCCATTGAATCTTTTATGCAAATATTGAGAGACATTCCTAAATTAACGATGAATCTTCTGAAATTCTTTCAGAACTCTCACTAAGTCTTAATTTTTGAAAAAAATATCATCCATCAAAAGGCTTTTTTCAGAATCAAAATTTTACTAATATGTTAAATACTTTTATAAGTAGACGTAAGGTTTAAAACGATAGCAACTAGATATTTTGATCTTTGAGATGCTTACGTATGAAAGACAACTGTTGCACTAAAATGTACAGTTTATATAATTTTTACTTGAAGCTCATAAACTTATAAATTAATTTTGAGTTTTTGCTGTTTTTCACTAAGGCAAAGAATATCACTTCCAGTCAAAATTTATTTACCTCAAAAAATTATGTTTTGAATTTTAGCCCTTTTGAATTAAACCGTTAAAATATTTACGTGTTATATGACGCATAATTTAAGAAATTCATTAAAACGTTGCATATTTTCACAAATGAATGCCAACAGATAAAAATAGATATAATATTGGTTGAGTTTGTCTTATACTTAAGCAAATAATCACAAAGGAGTTAGCTCTTCCAAGTGATTCTTAATGATAGTCGTCACGACATCAACGCGGAAACTAAGGATGGAGCCCTAATGGCCATCACTGGCCGGCTCAAACCCTCCCGCAGGAGTATAATATTTTATAAATATATTTGTCTTCTTCCTTTTTTCAAATCGAGCTTTCTGTCAAAGCCTGTTTATCCTATAAAATATCAAATCCAAGTAAGATTTTACTGCACAAAATCAATCTTAAAGCTTAATAAGCTACTATGCGCCCTCCGAGCGGGTTCGCGGCCAGCACCCACTTTGCTCAGCACCTGCTACCTCTATGCTTCGAGGCTTTCAGCCACTACTTTTTTCAGTTTTAAATACTGCATCAAGATCAGTGGAACAGACCATAAAAGCATAATAGATTTCATATTCTTAGTAGACAACAGATTCCTTTAAAATTGTAAAATCTTCCAATGAACCTCATCTAGTTGTAATTTTTTGTATAACTTTCTCACGAATTTCGGCATGAAAGTCTTCAGATCCAGAAATACAGAATGATATCGCCCTAAATAAACAGTTTCCATCACCTACAGTAGGTATTTTATAATATTTTTGACACGCCATTCTAATGGAACTTTTTAAATCCATATATTTCAGATAATATGGTAAAACCTTCATACAGTTCTCCAGCCCCAACCACCAGACGGATTTCGATAGTTTTTATTTCATATGAAAGCTTATGACATCTAGATATGTCATCAAGGGTCGCCTTCCCCCACCCCATTTTCGAACAAAATCGAAAAAACGTATAGAGAATATATGGCGGAGAAATCGAAAAAACATTTCTCCGCCATACATTCTCTATATGTTTTTTCGATTTCTTTCGAAAATGGAGTGGGTGGGGGCAGTCGACCCATGACATATCAAGACGTTCATAAGCTTTCATATGAAATAAAAATTATCGAAATCCGTCGGGTGGTTGGGGCTGGCGAACTGTATGAAGGTTTTACCATATTATTTGAAATATATAGATTTCTGTGCGTTATCCAATCTATTAAGCTCCTTGATACTTTACGCTCAGAACTTTTTAACGCTCCTACCTCGGTCTACACCTGAAATCTCGTTAGGAGCTCGTCTTGAAGAATCGACCCGTTGACACGCAGACGACCTCTTCCCAAATTGAAAATTAATAGCACACCCTTGTCATGTTGTTGCTGTACCATCAAACACTTTGTTCCAACAGCCCAACCCACCGCAGTTCTGATGGCGTGACAAATGGCGGTGTGGATTTCTGACCATCGGGAGTCTGTCGAAACATGGGGTGCTGATGGCGCCTGGATTTGCCAACGCTTCAACGGCTTGTCACAGACCGGGCTTGATTTATGAAACAAATTTTGCGTCGGGTTGCGTTATGAATGTCGGTGTCGGACCCGTCTTGTGATCCGTGCTGGTGCCGAGGATTACGGAGGAGATTTCGCCGCGGAGGGAAAAGCGATATTTCTCTTCCGTCCTGAGGGGTTTCGTGTGAAATTAGGGGTGTGTTGGTTCTCGTGGTTCAAAAACAGCAATGTGTGGCTCAGAAGGTAATTAAGAGGATCATCTTATATATCGTTGCGCTGGAAATTTTCTCTACTGAGTTTTGCGACTCGCTTCTCAAGAAAGCGTCAGTTTCCTAAAGTGATGTAATGTTCGGTTACATTCTACATGCCAAAGACACTGTGACTAAGGAGCACGCAGATTGAAGTACAGTTAAAGTTCGGTTAACGGTCACTAGTTTAACCGTCAGTTTCTGTTATTCGTCATCGTCTACAAAGTAAAAAGTAACGTAGGTTTATAATAGTATAGTACATTTCTATACATTGCAACTCTTATAACGAAGTTTATTGACCGAGCAAAGCTAGGTGTACGTTTAAGTCCAGCATTTTGTACTTGCTTGTCTGTAAATTTGTTTGTTACACGATTACGAACAAATGCGTTGTTCGATTTCCTTCAAATTTGGCAGAATTATTTCTTGAAGCAATAGAAAACGATTTATATGTTTTATTTCTTATTATTTTAATTCGTTAATAAAATAAGTATTTTAATTATATATAATTATTACATTTATTGGTAATAATAACGTGAGTGGCAACCGTTTTTTGGCAATTTATATTATGACATCAGAGTTAAAAATAAACACAGTTTGCTTATCGCTATGTAACATTATCCGCATTTCGCTAAATAAATGTTATGTATTTTTATAATCTTTGGCTATGTTTTAATTCTAAATTTATGTTTAAACTCATTCACCATCTAAACCATTTCTTTTATACATTATATGGCGCACTAACCAATTTAAAGAACTTTAAAATTTCGCTTGTAATTGTTAAGCCTAAATAGAATTATCAGACACTTCTCGCCAAGAAATGCGATCTCGCCAACATAATTTCTCCTGCCTTATAAATCGACTGATCTTCATAACAACGACAGCTTTTCGCTTATATATATATATTTTCCAAATTGTAGTATTTATCCACAAATTATTTTGAGTTCCATCTTCTTAGTTCTAACGAAGTGAGTTGGAAAATAATATTTTAAGTTGACGCCTATTTAATAGTGAAATTTTCTCGATGATTTTTTAAATAACTAATTTAAAGATTGAATTTTACTCTGTGATTTTTTGGTGCCATCTTTTTAAAAATATTTCGATATGCCGCCTAAAGATAAGCAAAGTAAAAGAGCTAGAGGTGTTTTGCTAATTCAGCATATTGCGAAACATTTTATCCATATTAACTCCAAATTTGTCACACCTTAAGAATTGTACTAAACTTCTGTACACCAGTCTATCCCCTCGAGAGTCAAATTATGATATCGGGTGTCGTACAAAAAATGCTGTCTTCACATTGAATAACATTTGCTAAGCTTTTAAAAAATTCGACAATGAGAAAATCTTACATTTTTTCTATTTGTGGGGGAGGGACGAGGTCTACTGTTCGCAGAACTACTAGTATTGATAGTTTTATAAAATTATATACAGTATGTAATTATTATTCACTTTTAAAGGATCTAATTTTTATTTCTGTCCCAAAGCAGCAATTAAATCACGTTTCTGTACATATGTATTAAGAGATTTCTTTTATCTATCTATTCGGTTATCTGTCACATCCCTGGTCCAGACGATGACGGTTATTTATTGTAGGAAGTTCTACTGTATGATTTGTTTAGATAAGTAGTTGTTAGATGTTTGGTATTAGTAGGACGGTGACGGTTATTTACTGTAGGAAGTTTTACTGTATGATTTATTTAGATCAATAGTTGTTATATGTTTAGTATTAGCACAGAAGCATTAGTAATTGGCGCCCGGGAAATAAAATAACATTTTTGCCGGAAGTCGTCATCAGTGACTTAGCAAGTGTAAATGGCGCCTGCAGCATGGTATTATTTTTTCTCCTCATCATCATATTTGGTTACAAAAGTGACACAAACGCGTCCATATTTTGTCTTCATGTCGACCCCTACGACTAGCGCAAAGAGCATTTGTATTCTCTTCCATTCCGGTCTCTGCGCCACTGTATCAAATCAAAGTTATAATATTATAATTAGTGATCAAGTTAAAAATAATTAAGAAGAGTAATGTGTAATGGAGGTAAAGCTTTTCCGCTTGGTTACGAGAATCTTACACCTCCTTATCTTAGTAAAGTTGAATTTCAATAGACTTTTCAATAGTTACTTATCTTAGACATGAATTCTTACTGGGTTTACTACTATGAGAGACATTTTCTTATACTTGTTTTGGAGATGATTGTAAAAGATTTGGAAAACTTGAAGACAACTGTTGCAATTGAGAAACGTTCGGTGGAAAAAAATTTGAAAATGTACAGTTAAATTTTTAATAAAAATCATGCCGCAAGCTGGTAAAAAATATTTTTACTGGCGTTCTAATAGGACAAGTTGTTAATTATGAGTTCTTGAAACTGATAGCTTCGAAAAAATTTCGTGAAAATGAATTCGTCCAGATTTGCAGTGGGAATTAACAGTTGACGTGTTTTCTTTTACCTGCTGGGAAGTTTTCCTTTACTCGTGTGTGGTACAAGATGTCAATGTGGTTCCTTATTAATAGGAAAAAGAAATCTAATTACGTTATCTGGCTATGGTCTCCATAGGTTTAAGCTATGTCCATAGAAGTCGGGGTTTATATTATCGACGCTTACTGGAAAACAAAATTTACACTAAAATTCAATGCAAATAAAATACAAGTAGCTGTTTCACCATTTATGTTAATAAACTTTTGTTCGCAGAATTATTTGCATTTCTTTTTAATAAAAGTTCCATATCAAACATTTAGGCAAATAAATTTCTTTCAAACATTTTATTATTGCAAATCCGTAACTTTTTAAGAGTTAAGCTTTATAAGTAAGTTCTTCATAAAACTGTTTATATTTCATTTCTTCGAATTCAGTAAATTTGGTACTTAAGCTGATACGTCTCATATCATTTCTTTCAAACATTTTATTCGTATAACTGCTTTTGTCTCTAAGCTCTCTAAACAACTGCTTCATAGAACTGTTTGCATTTCATTTCATCTGCATCTGGCATTTAAGCAGATAAATTGCATTTCATTTCTTTCAAGCATTTTATTACGACAAATCGATAAAAAGAGAAAACTCCGCTGTCTAACTCACAAATTAACTCATTTCAGTCTCAGACAAAAATAACGAGCTCCAACACAAAAAAAGAACCCAGCTTTCTCTTTCAAAGCAAGGCAGGTACACAGAACAAAGAGCTTCGCAGAAGTGCAAATTCATTCCAGTGTCTGCTTTCATCACTGTTGATAGATTATTGTCCCTGGTAGCATTTTTCATATCGCATTCATAATGAGCGTAAGTGCGACGAAACTCAATGAAAGGACGGCAAAATCTGAGGATTCGAAATCCCCCCTTTTATTATAAATATTCTTTTCAGTCCTCCGAGTAAGCTTGTTTGTGACGATGATGGTGTGTTTCCTGTTCGACAATAGCATCTGTAATCCCTTCTGAAATTAATTGCGATTTCGGAATGGCTTTGTGGGAAAGGACCAGCTGCCATGGTGATATGCAATGCTTGCTGGGAAATCTCATTTAGATACGCTGAAGAGAATCATGTGACAGTATCTCCTAATTTATATGTGTATATTTCAAAGGTATTAATTCCCACATGATGTATGAAATTTCTGATTGGGCGACTAGCACAGCTTTATGATATTCTCTGAGAAAATGGTTATATGAAATCTAAAAGCCAAAAAGAAATAAATTTAATAAAGTCACACTTTTAAAGGTGTATATAAAAAGATTTTTTTATTCTATTAGTTTACTATTTAATTTATAAGTCATCATTATAAATATTATGGAATCTTGAAATCATTTTTCCCAAATTCACTACCAGGGAGCGCCACTCGAATTGTGTTAAAATTTAATTAAAATAATCGGTTAATTAATTATTAAGATTTCAAAATGTTGAAAAAGGGTATTGTAATGGACAACACACAAGTGTGTATAAAATTTCAAAACTGGAACACTTCAGGGAACGAGTGAAAATTCGATTTCAAAATTTCATCTTTACGTACATGATCCAAGTCAACTTAAATAAAAGTCTGTTAAAAAACTCCTTCAACTGTAGACAGTGACAACTCATGTTGACGGCATAGGAAATCTACACGGTGTATCATTACGCCCGGTTAAATAATCCAGAATATAATCTCAATGTATTTAAAATAATTGACCCATTTAAACTGAATTTTGTTTGAAACAGCAGTAATCGATCATCTGTGAAATGACACACCACATCTGAAAGCTGTTGCATTTTATATGACTCTTTCTATAACCCTAAGAATCACAAAAACGAGTATAACATTATCAACTGGTGATGTGGTCACTTTTCTTACGAAAATCATCTAGTGGGTGAAAGGGAAAGCTGTCCAAGAAGCAGGATAATGGAGAACGACGCTTTATCCACGAATATTCCGGAAATACGAAGCACAGAAAACAATAAAAACAGTTCTTCTACAAATTCGCAACAGAAAAAGATAACAAATCACTAATAATAGCAGTAACATCACTTTCAATAGAGCTCAGCTTGCCAGTTCACACTGCAGGCAAAACTCCAAGCCTTCCGGTATTTATAGTTCTTCCAAAAGTACGTGACGTCACATGAAAATTTCTTGAGTAACCCAGATCTCGGCTCCTATGAGAGATAGAATCATAATTCTTGAAGATTCGAGAACCTTAATTTTGCCTCCAAAGTCGCCAAGGTCGAGGGTACTGGCCCGGTCTCCCCCGGCATTCATTAAGACTTCTGTAATTGTCTCTTCCCAATCATAAGATTAATAAGGCAGGAAAGCGACATTACATTTTCGTTACAGTATCATCTTTCTACATATTGTTGAGTTGTCATTGACTATAGTTTGATTTATTCAAGGATATAATACCTTTTAGTATGCGATATTCTTACTTTAAGTAGAGTTAAGATTTATCAAGGAACTTTTTTTGAAAAAAATAGAAGAATATTGACTTATCTGATCAGATGTCCCAGGTTAGCTTGAATTATCCCGCATTTTTACTATTTGCCTCAGATTGAAAAAGAATTCCCCCGGATTTATTCCTATATTTGAATGCTTGTCTCGAATTTGAATGAAATGCTCTGAATTTCCCTTTTTTTTACTCATCAACAAATAATGTCTCCCATCTTCCTGTGATGTTCTTCCGCTTTTGCATCTCGCGTGCCACTGAAAGCACTTTGCATTACTCATGTCAGTATCTCTGTATACTTGTTCCATCATGTGCGACGTCTTTGTGGTAGATTCGCAAAAAAGTGGAAACGCAATTGGTTACAAAAGCGCGAACTGCTCAAATACAAATGACACAGTATGATGTCTCTTGGTTCAATCTCTGTGACTGGGGATGTGCGGCTTTGCGCTGCTATCTGTTGACGTGTTGCAGAAGTAGTCTCGAAACTTTTTGATAACACCTCATAAATAAACATGTATGCTCATCTACGATAATATGGAGTAATATCTATATACAGGATTGTTAATTGCGTATCCCAAGTACGGGTTCGTTATATTTAGGAATTAGATACAGAATATCTCACGTCTGATTGTGTGCTGGACATACGTCTGATTGTGTGCTGGACATACGTCTGATCAGAGTTTCTCCCAGAATCAGTCTGAGGGATTCAATGCCCAGCAATGATTTCTTAGAAAATATGAAACGGTCTCAGAATTCCTTTGCTGATACCCAGCGCATCACCAATCACATCTCGTCCAACCACCTTCACATCTGGAAAACGTCTGGGAAGCTATCAAGATGCTTTTCTCACCTGTGCAGTGCGCTGAACGAATACATTACAATATTAAACAAGAATACAATCATTTATTTAACCACCATATTACATTACATTACACCACCTGCATCCCCGTGTTTAGAGCCATTTGGCTCCTTTCCGGTTTGGATGGATGGAGGTGAATTTTATTTTTTAAGAAAGAACAAAAACAAGTAACAGGTACAAAAACAAATAAAAATGAAGAAGAAATATACACTGGGCAGAACAGCATAGAAAACAGTACAAAATAGAAAAAAAATACGTAGAGGGAAAAAAACATAAGTAGCTGGAAGTGTGTGTCAGTCTGGGTGGATGAGTGCTCAATTATTATCCTCTACAATGAGATTGTTTTCATCTCATATGAAACGCATTAGGAGTCGGAGTCGGGTTCTTGATGAGTTGTTCGTGAGAATGTTTTTCAACCACTGTAATTTAAGTGACACTGTTGGAGTTTGGAAATGCCAGGAGAGGGTAAACCGACATTTTGTGGCATAGTGAATTGGATCTCCTTTTTCTCCGCACGAGCAGTTGTCATGTGTTCGAAGATTGAAGCGATGAAGGTATGAAGGAAAAGGCCCGTGTCCTGTAACGAACATTATCTCTTCTCTATTCCATCCTACTGGCTTGTTTGAGACCCTAGTCACTATATCGTGTGTACTGCGGTCAGTTTCTCCGTTATCCCAGTTGTCTTGCCAGATGCTTAAAGCATCTGACTTAATCTCAGATTTATTTAACCACCATAACGAATTAATCGGACTCATAGAGAAAAACCTTGGATATATCGACTTTAGGTTAACAAACAATTCGGATAACAGACATTGTCTTTGAACGGATTATGCCCGTCAACCGATTACCCAATGCAATGCGTATTACCAAATTTAATAACGTTTGATGCTAAGCGCAACTTAGAGAAGATTTACTTATCTGTAAGAAAAGAAAAAAGAAAGACAGGAAAGAAAACTGAGTTTTCCGGTACCTTTCACCGGAGCAGCGCTTTCGTCAGATCTTAGTTTGAAGAACAAAGCTCGCAAATTTTAATGAGTTCCGGGGCTCGTTAAGGTGAGTTGTTAGACAAATAACAATGTTTCGGGCGCAACAAAGAAGTGAGCAAATTAGTGAGCTTTTCTTCTCTCCGCTCTTAACGATATCAATATTTCCAAAACAGACATTCTCCGTCATTCTTATTTATTTATTTTAGTTTTTATGATTTTTTATGGTAATTGTTTAGAAGTCTCTCTTCTTTTCATAAACGCCGTTGATTACTCTGGAAACATCAGGTTAAATATAACTTTTTGAAGGCGCCGACAGAATCGGAAACTTTGTTAGATAGTTGTAGGCATTCACTGAGAGTTGAGTGCAAGCTAAACCTTGAGTTTTATTAAATTATCGAAATTATTGTAGTGTCCTTAGTGACTCTGATTGCCAGGTGAGTAAAGTTAGTATTTTGACTACATAAGCCAAGAGGTCATGATGATACAAAATTTGTATGACCTCGGCCCCTCCATGACGAAAATCCTGGATTCGGCACAGCTGTACCGGATTTCGGATCCAATCGATCGAAAAAAGACTTCCAAAATGCATAATCGGTTTTCTGCCTTATACAGTAGTGCCTCGGGAATCCGAACTCCAGAAATCCGAAATTTCGGATCATCCGGAGATTACGATATTTCGAACTATAGGTTCGGAATTTAAGTTTTTCTTATTATTATTAACTAGCCGCCTTCAGGGACCAGCTTGCTCTAGCCGCCTTCAGGGACCAGCTTGTTCGCCGAAAATATAAATGCCAATTGAGTTTCTCAAGCATAATTTGTTATTCATGGTTTCTTCAACAAAGTAATTATAAAGTTCAAATTGCGATAGACATTTAACCCATGCTCTTTCATAGCCTTGCACCTATTCTGTTCATTGTCTGCATGACGTCCCTAATGGAGTCGAGTAACCGAATGTGTCATGTAGCATACAATTGCCCGTTATAGGCATCAACTTCACTCACTTATTCCTCTGGCAAAATATGCATTTGATTTTAACTTCAAATGTCGCGGCACATTTTACGTCCATCAGCATGTTAGCTGGCTGAAAATATGCTGATTAAAACATGTCATTAAACATTAAGATATTAATTTAGCTTTCAACAATGGAAAAGAAACACGCAAATAAATATTTGTTTAAGCAATGAAAACGGTTTGAATTACGTTGCAACAATGAAAAGTATTGTTGTGAATTATGCCAAAAATATTTTTAAAAATTCATTAAAATTAGAGAAAAGAATTGCACGTCAACTTAATTGATATCATTGAAAAGGTAATGTTTTGTATTTTCAGATGGAGTTAAAATGATTTTTGTGCTGCAATATTTTCGGAAGTTATTAAAGAAAAACATCAAATTTTCGCTTAATTTTTAATTAATTAAAATTCTAATTAATTTTAAAAAAAGGGCTTCTTGGTGCATATTCCCACCCTCCAAAGTATGCCTGTGTCAAATTTCGTAGCCTTAGGTCCAACGGTCTTCCCTGTCGATTGCCAACACACACATTCTACGTTATTATTAGAAAAGATAACTTAATAGATAAAGTTACTTAGATACTTATAAAAGTATAAAGTTATAAAGATACTTATAAAGTCATAAAGACACTTATAAGATAACTTATATAAAAATAAGATAAATATAAGATAAAGTTACTTAGATATTTATAAAAGTATAAAGTTATAAAGATGCTTATAAGATAACTTATATAAAAATAAGATAAATATAAGATGAAGTTATAAAGATACTTATAAGATAACTTATATAGATTATTAAAAGATATATTATATAGATAAAGGTTATTATAAATATATATATATATATATATTAGAAAGATATATCGAAAAAAAACTGTATTCGTAATGTTCGTTACAACAATAAAACTGAACTCTGGAAAACCTAACTATTTATCTTACAAAATTCTATCCATTATTGATATCATTTTCATCAGCAATTATTTCTCCGCTAGTTTCATTTATCATGATTTACTGAAAAATTAGAATTTATTGCGAATAAGTCACATTCTTTACAAATATACTGTGTCGAAACTTTATATCAGCTTTTAATTTTTAATTTTTTTTAGAACTCTTAAAGAAAAAGAAGAAAGTAAATATGTTTCAGCGACATCTTCTTTGAAAATGTCTTATCCTAAAGTCCCGTGTCTTATCCTAAAGTCCTCCCGTGTATCGCAAAAACATTTTTTCCAACATCTTTTACTGATTTCGAGTCTTAAAAAGAACTATGGAGAATTTTTGCAGGAAAAATAAAGTGTAACTTTCTTGTTTCGTACCTAAAAATAAAAGAATCCGGTGAAAAGCATGTTATTGTTTTTACTCACATTTCTGTCACCTGAGGTCCTTCATATCCAATCACTGCAAAGTTCTCTTTTTTATTATTTTTTGGAACTTTCTGTTTCTCTGTTATTAAGGTTTCGCTTGTTCACTAATCTTATATAAAGTGACAAAATATTTTCTGGGAAATATGATTTTTTTTTGTCTACTCAATAGATTACAACCACGAAAAGAAACTAAAATATGATTTCAAAATTTGCAATAGAGTCTCAGTTACCCAACATTAATGAGATTTGTGATACCGAATTCTATTTAAAGAAAAAGAGAGAAACTTTTTACGTAAAATAACATATACAATGCATTGTAAATATATTTCCTGATGCATTGTATATCAAAATTTAAGAAAACGGTGCATATCAAACCAAAACCTAATCTAAAACTAATCAACTAAACTATGCAAAAAAAGTAAATAGTACTGCATGACTATAAACACAAAACAGTTAGGTTTTCTTAAAAAAGATGTAATACAGTCAAATCTCGGTATAACGAACCCGGGATATAACGATCTCTCGGTTATAACGAACTTTTCAAATGGTCCCAACCGTACTTCTGTGCCTCTGATGTATTTTGAAATGCTTATAACGATCTTCAGAAGCAAGGAATTCGGATATAGTGAACCAAAATTTCTACTTTTCAAGCTTAGCTTTTGCTCTTTAACGAAAAATTACTACTTATTTCCATACTTTAAAGAAATGAATGTAGGTACAATTAAGTATAAGTTAATTTTACTGTTTAATATTTTAAGAACAAATATTTATTTTATTTTATTATAGCTTATTACTAATTGCAAATTAGTGTGATTGATTTGTTCAACGCAGAAATGCATTTAAGTATTATATCAAATTTTGTGTAGCCAATATTTGAAAATTCGGATATAGTGAACCCTCGGTTATAGCGAACTTCTGCCTCGTTTCGTTGAAGGTTCATTATAACGGGGTTTGACTGAAGTAAATTGCGTTCCTCTAATACGGATGTAAAGCGTTTCTTGACATGGCGTTATATAGCAGGTATCGAAATATCTATTTACAGGACGAAACGATAGGAAGAAAGAATTCGAACACAATACAAAAGGAAGCTTAAAGTTTTAGTTGCGTACGTAATAACTACCCTATGTGACTTCTCTTGGTCAAACAAGCAACATTCGTGCTGTAGTCAATTTTAAACTATACATTGTGAAGCATGTTCACAGCCACGGATGCGCCACGTGCTTGTTCTACAGAGGCTATCTAAATCTTCTGAATTTACTTCTTCTGTCTTCATTCCAT
>BGPR01001833.1:20334-39692 GCA_013235015.1 Araneus ventricosus | reverse complement strand
TATGAAAATCCGCGTTTAAAAAAACACCGAGAAATTGCTGAAGGTTTGCGCACGTGGGTGGCATTGTGAGAGGTACAGCGTCTTTCAAATAGTCAATTTGGAAATGACATCTTGGTCATGCTGGATTCACTTTGCCAGTTAATAAATTAAAACAGTTTTTGCAAAAAGATATTTAGAAAGTGTAGAAATTTTTCTTAAAAGTGTCTAAGACTTGGTGACTTTTCTCTGAGAACGTACCATTTAAGTCATTTCTATCCTTTACCGTTATCCTTAATTAAAATTACTTTACTAAAACTCTTCTGTATGCATTAGAATTTCTTAAACTTTTTACCAACGTAGCCTCTTTTCCGCTGGAAAAAAGTGATCAGCACCATCTATTTTTATGAAACAATTTTTAACATCACTAAAATTTTTTCACTATCTTTTTTTTAAATTTTACGATAATTTTAAAACACGCACATTACTGGAAAATATCGTATTCATTAATTACCCACAAATTACTAGAAATATCAAAGGATGGAGGTGAGGTGAAAAACAACAGTGGTTGATCATCGCTGAAGAAGGCCTTATTTTTTATCTTTATGGGAGATTTTCAGTGATGTCAGTCTAGTGTCTTTTATTGTATAACTCAACCGCACAATTATTGTTGCTCACAGGTTCTAATTAACATCGTTATAGTACGTGAATCCTTATAGTACACACGTGAAGTTTCATAGGATTATCACTCCAGGATATAAGAAAGGAATAATTTTACATCAGTTTCAATTTCGTATTAAGAAATGTCACAGATACAATAGAAATCACTAGAATAATTTATAACAGAAAAATAATAAAGATATTTTTTAAGATTTTTTATGCGTATTCTTATTTTTGTGTTTTTTGTGATCTTGTGCTTCTGTGTCTTTGACTTTTTGGTCCTTGCTTTTTTAATGGTTTTTTTTTATTTAATGTTCTAAAGTTAAAAAAACAAACATTGTGTGTGTTTTTATGATTTTAATGTGATGGTATGCAACATGGACTTTTGGAACCTCAGTGTGTTTTTTAATACTTTTGTGATTGCGTGTTTTCGTTTTAAATCATTTATGAGTGTACATTTTTATAATTATTTTGCTTTTGAACTTTGATCTTTTGTATTCTCTGCAGTCAACATTTTTTATTTGTGTTTTAGTACCTTTAAAATTCACTCTTTGTGGCTTGTGTTCTTTGTGTGTTTTTGATCATGCACTCTGTGAATGGAGTCATCTCTGTAGTGTGCTTTCTTTGAATAAATAAATATATAAATAAATAATTTTCTTATATAGTGTAACGAAACAATTTTCACCTAACAATTGTCTATGAAACGTACATTCAAATTTTTAAAAATCCGTCAAATAAATATCTAAATAGTGATTATCAAGAAACAATATTTAGTATAAGGTGTGAAAACTTTAAATGACCGAGTTTTGTCTGATCATCATCAGTAAAATCTATTGTTTACAAATATATATATATATATATCCGAATAAATCCCAAAAGACAGATTCGTGAGATAAAAAAGAAAAGAAATCCCTCTATATAAACTTAGCAAACTTATAAAGAACAAATCGCATTTTCACCGTAAGGCTTTTCGTGTCTTTCTTCTCCAACAATTCCAAATGTTCCTCCTGCGCTTTAAATCGCGGGCTCCAACACAAAACACGTAATCAGTTAAATCTGGGGCTGCCTAAAAACATACCTTAAACGTAGCGATTGCGTGTGCCCATAAAATGCCTCAAAACATTAATCTTAGAGCAGCCCTCTCTAGCATTTAGTCTTCTTTGGACATCAGAGCGAGTTTCTTTGCCTGCGTCTCATTAATTTTGCATCACGGATTATATACTTTTTACTTTTTTCTTCCGATCTCAAATATTCGTGTCTCAACCCGGTAATTACTCAAGTTTTTGACAGCATGTTTAGATTTAAAAGTTTGTTCGGTCGAACACCGCAGTTTGCTTAAAGGGGAACATTTTCCCCTTGATTTACTTTTTGGGGATTTTTTTAAATGTGATTAATAATCCTTGGGTGGTGAGATCACAGTGATTGAGGATTTATCAGTGATTAAATGCCTTGATTATGCTGTTGAGCAAGTTTAATCAAATAATTTTGTGGTTAGTTTTATTCAGATATTTCGTAACGAGATAGTAATGATTTTTTGTCACGATTATGCCAAAAGTGTAACTGCATATCCAAATTTAGATAGAAATGATTTTGAATCGAGTGCTTGGGTGTAAATTTTTTTTTAGTGTAACTAAATGATTATTCTATTTTAAGATATGTTTTTAATTAAAAATCGTACTAGCCGCCTTCGACGACCAGTTGTTCGCACGTAATATTAATAGCTTCTCGCTAGCTATGCTTGCAACTTGGCGGTTGTATAGGCCGAGGGACTCGGTCACAGTTTTATTTTGCCATATATATCGAAAATGGAGGGTGTTGTGTAGCAGGCGACCATTGATAACATATCTTGACGTCATAAGCTTTCGAATGAAACAAAAACTGTCGAAATCGGTCGAGTCGTTGGGGCTAGGGAACTCTGTCGTGATTTTTCCCCGTAGATAATATACAGTGGAGAAGTATTTTTCCTATTTCTCACAAAAATAGATGGTTTGGGGAGCAGGCGACCATTGGTGACATATCGAGCGGTCATAAGCTCCCAAATGAAATAAAAATTGCTGAAATCGGTCCAGTGTTTGTGGCTGGGGAGGTGTCTAAATTTTTTTCTCTATAGAGAATGTACAGTGGAGAAGCATTTTCTCGATTCTTTTCAAAAATGGGGGGAGGGGGCAGGCGATCCTTGATGGCATATCTAGTCGTCACAAGCTTCCAGATGAAATAAAAATTATCGAGATCGGTCCAGTGGTTGGGGGTGGGGCACTGACCCTTTTGTTTTGATTATTTTTTTAAATATATAGATATTTGCAAGTAAAAAAAATGAAACTGAAATTAGATGTTGAATAGATGACACGCGCCTGAAGTTGTGATCCTCATGTGAATGTGACTTCACATTAATCGACCCCATTATTAAGAATCGCTTGCTACGAAAATTTTGAAATTTGAATTCCATTTGAAGCATTATTTTCATGTTTCTGTTCATCTTATGTATATAAAATTTTATGCCCAATGATTTTGACAATCCGCATCGTAAAATTCGTCGTTGACCTCATAAAAAGATTATATAAATGCTTTACTCTTTTATCACAAGTATTTTGAATTAAGTTTATCAAACGAATAATAATTCTGAATTCTAAATTAAATAGAAAATATTTCGTATACGAAGCTCGTAGAATTTTAGTATCTCACATGTTAAGAATAAGATACTTTTCCGTTAGCCGGGCGCAAATGTCGCCAATTGTGAACCAAACGCGAGCCAAGTAACCGGGCGCAAAAGTCGCCAATTGTGAACCAAACGCGAGCCAAGTCGCCGGGCGGAAATGTCGCCAAAATTTGGCGGAATTCTACATTATTTGGCGATTTTTCGCTTGCGCCCGGCTAAAATGTCGCCAATTGTGAACCAAACGCCCGGCTAAAATGTCGCCAATTGTAAACCAATCGCGAGCCAAGTCGCCGGGTGCAAATGTCACCAAAATTTGGCGGAATTCTACATTATTTGGCGATTTTTCGCTTGCGCCCGGCTAACGGAAAAGTACCAAGAATAATATATTTTTTAAAACTAATGCAGTCAAGTATGCATTTTTTGTCGTATGAAAAGTATGCAGTTTCCCTTTTCCGTCATGCAATTTGCTCTGATTTGTAAAACTGCAGCACATGTAATAGCTAACATGGAAAATGCTTTTTCATTTGTGAACTTTTTGCAAACGTTACACATACACAAAAATAATTTTTAAAAAATTCGGCAAAAAGTTAAACTTTTAACAGTTTATTTGCAACTTGCTGTGTTAAAGAATTGCAGTTCAAATGTAATAAGCAAATTAAAATGGGGAAAAAATTTATGAATTAAATGAATTTCAGTAATTTATTCGGGAAAATATAAGTGATATATTTTCATGACATCTTTGTAACCTTTTATTAAATCATAATTAATCGTTTAAAGTGTCTTTAATCGTTTGAACGTTAGAAGAAGTTTTCTCTATTTCTCTCGTTTCCAAATAATTTTCTTTTTATTTTTCGCAATATACATTTTATTTATGGAGAGAGTTTCCAAAGCTCCTGATGAGAATTTTATAATAAATCCTTAACCTTTTTTATTCACTTTGGTGCTAGTAAAGGCGATATAAGGTTTTTATCTAAAAGAGGGACATTTTCTTTTGCAGATATACACCGACTGGGCTAATCACTACTTGGACAGAGGACGTTATAAGCGCAACATACAAGATCTGCAAGTTGACGTATGTGATGGTGTCCTTTTAGCTGACGTCATAGAGGCCGTTAGTAAGTAGAAATTTGCAATTCCTTTAATAAACTCAATATACCTGAATAACATTTTAACTCAGAATTTTCAATGTACAACAAAATTTCTGTGAGCTTTTAATTGTTTATTTTACGCAGTTTATTATTATTATTACAGATCAATTAAATTAGGTAATTTTAATTTTAAACACAAAGCTGAGAATATCGATTAACAGTGATTAAACTAAATTTTATCTAAATACATTAAAGCACCGTTTGTCGTTTCATCGCAGCCCCTATTCATTCGCATTCATTGTAAAAATAAAGTACTTCGTTTATACGAGTCAGAGATATTACCGACAATAGTCAGACCGTTGCACGTCTCTGAAACTGAGTGACAACTTGAAATGTTACCGACTATAGCTAAATCGTTGCATCTGTAAAACTGTCTTCACCACGTAACTGAGAGAAAAGATGGAAAAGTAAGTTTTCCTCTATGTAGCATACAACTGTTTTTCAGATAATTTGCGCTCTTTCAAAAACGTTTTCATCTCTTGAAAGCAAGCTTTTTTCCGTATTTGTTTTCGGAATTACTAAAAGTTATATTCATTTAATTATATTTATGAATCGCGTATCATCATTTTATCTGTGTGTCTGCTCTATGTAGCATACAACTGTTTTTAGATACTTTGCACTCTTTCAAAAACGTTTTCATCTCTTGAATGCAAGCTTTTCTTCGTTTTTGTTTTCGGAATTACTAAAAGTTATATTCATTTAATTATATTTATAAATCGCGTATCATCATTTTATCTGTAAATTATCTATAGATTTTATTCTATAAGTAAAGTTGATCTACAGATATTTGATCTATAAATTATATCACAAATTATAGAAAGTTGTAATAACAAGAAATTAACAACTGTAAACATTTTTCTGAAAATTCTTTTTAAAAAATTGTTTCTACGATTGCCAGTTATCGTATTTCTTCTTCAATAAGTATCGTTAATTTTAGACTTAAATTTTAGAATTAAATTTGTAAAATATGAGCGGATGAAACTATACAGTAATCAATGTACTGCTATGAAACAGTAGAGTAATCAATGTATAGTGGTAAAACGGCTCAGTAATTAATGTTCATTGATGAAATAGTGACAGTGTTCATTGACAGATCAATACTGCAGTGGTGTACATTGGGGAAATAGTGTTAATGCATTTTATATTCATGAAATAGAATGTAGTTAATGTAAAAAATGATGAATGAATCTCTAAGAAAAAATAAGAGAGAAAAATTAAGAATTTTATGAAGTAATTATAGTTCTTTAAAGTAAAAAAAAATTCTTCTCAATTATCGTATATAAAAACTGAAAAATCCTTATTATATAATTTGCAGCTTAAAACGAAACACAGCAGAACTCATTTTTTGAATTCAAGAACTGAAGAAGATGTCATTTAGAAACTTAACAGTGCCTTACTTAGTTTAATTACCTTAATTTTAAGAAGAGGGTGTTTATTTTTAAAACATGAATATTCTTAGAAATAGGACAGAGCAAAATGAAAAACTCTTTCTTTCTCTCTCTCTGCTCCTTTCAAGGTTATGAGCATAAAAAGAGAACTCGGAAACAATTCCAGAAACTCGATTACGTTCCCCGCCGTTGCTTTTTGCGAGAACTGAGAAAGTAAAAGGATTTTCGAATTTTTGAATCTGCGGAGAAATGCTTTCTTTCCCTATTCCACGGTGCAGTTAACTAAAGCGAGAGCCTCTTTTGGACTGAAAATGAAATTCTGTCTAAAGTGCATTTCCTAAATTGTTAAAATAAGAATGAACCAAGAGCATGAGGCTCTTTAAATTTTGAGTGAAGGCCTCAGTCTGTTGTTATTAGGGATGGCGGTTTTTGCAATAAAAACCGGTTTTCAGTTAAACCGGTTTTTTCACCTCCGGTTCAAACTGGCGGTTAAAACCGCTCAAAATAACCGGTTTTCTGTTAAACCGTTTTTTTCACCTCCGGTTCAAACTGGCGGTTAAAACCGCTCAAATTAACCGGTTTTCTGTTAAACCGTTTCTTTCACCTCCAATTCAACCTGGCGGTTAAAACCGCTCAAAAGAACCGGTTTTCTGTTAAACCGTTTCTTTCACCTCCGATTCAAACTGGCGGTTAAAACCGCTCAAAATAACCGGTTTTCTGTTAAACCGTTTCTTTCACCTCCCTTTCAACCTGGCGGTTAAAACCGCTCAAAATAACCGGTTTTCTATTAAACCGTTTCTTTCACCTCCCTTTCAACCTGGCGGTTAAAACCGCTCAAAATGACCTGCTTTCGTTTTTTTTAGAAAGAAAGCAACGTTTGTGGACAGAATTTTTTATTAATAACAATATACAATAAGTAAGTATTAATACAATAATTAATTAATGCAGTGAGTGATGATTATGAATAAGTAATTAATACAATAAGTAATAATAATAAATGAGTAATTAATACAATAAGTAAATATTGTAGCCAAAATTTTAAGAATTGTATTAAATATTGTAGACAAATAAAAAAAGAAATTAGAGAGTACAGACGTAAATAATCGTATTTTGTGTTGTTTGCGTCTATATGTATAATAATAGAAAAAAACGATGTCTAAATTTCTGTACAGTCCCTCTCCTATTAATTATATTTATTAAAATTTATTTTCGCACATGAACAGGAAATCTTCTAGTTGTAGTAAGTTTAATTTTTATTACGCTTTTTGTATAATGCTTTTAAGCAGTTCACCAATCAATGAAACATATTCTAAGTTTAAAATCCTTCACTCCAACACCAATAAAAACCTAAACCAAATGCACACTAAAGCCTGAAGATAGTATGGTGCACAACTTTGCAAATTAACAGATTTTAGCGTTAAAATCACTGTGCGTGACATTTTTCTGGGCCAATGGAAATGTACTTTTTGTCTGTGGGTGTTTCAAATATTTATTCGAAATTCGAGAGATATTTAATTGAGTGACTATTTAATAAAAATCAAATTTTATAGCCCTAATCATTTCCGTTATTAATAAGAAGTCTTCAGATTCATTCCAATTAATTATTCGTCACCCAGTGTTATTACCACAATCCTGAACCATCTCATAGCGCATTTAATGTTCATATGAAACGCTTTAGCGCAAGCATTCCCTTGATTATTGAAGAGGCGATTGGCCTATCAGTTTTCCAGAGTTAACTCGCTTTCGCTCGCAGCGGCGTCTCGTATCGGAGTGAACATGGAGATTACGTGCTTCCCTTTCGCCATCTACTGGATTTAATGTCATCCATGATCGATCTGACTCCAGGGAGACAGATTAGTTGGATTTATGCATCCCATTCGTGTATTAACATTGCGTGCACAATGACTAGGTTCAGCATTGCATTGTGGAATAGAAAATAGGGATTTTGGAGAAGAATCCAATTTTTAATACATGCGATGTTCGACAACTTCCGTTAATAAAAACATCATGAGGAGTTTTTTTTTAACTCTTCCCAAATAATATCCTTTGTAATTATTCCTAGTATAATGCTGATTAAATTTGCTTTAGCGTTACTATAGTGTACGACAAGGGAAATGTAATTTAACCAGTGGTAGTGGCCTCCCCTAAACTTTCTCGTATACTTATCAAAAATTTGTCATTTCCCCTCCCCATCCGCGGATAAAAAATTCGAACCTACTGTAGCCCAGAATGCAATGACCATCAGAAGGTTTTTCATTGTAGATTATAGTGATAGTAAAATATTGAGGTGAAGAATCATATTCAAAAAGATACGTATGTATTAAAACTTCGCAATATTTATTTTTTTTATCAAACTCTAGCAATGCGAGTTCCGCGTGCGGAGAAGAAAACAGGAGAATAGCTTTCTCGCTGAATAGCTTGCGCATGCGCAGAGATTGCTTCCAATGCGCAAGTAAAACGAGACGCCCTAAATGTTTGTCTCCTTACAAAATCTCGCCGCCAGAATTGGTTTTTGGCAAACTGCCAAGTTTTCGGAGTATTTCTTCTTTGCACAGGCATTTACGCATGCGTATGGAGTGAACAAGTATGCTATTATACAGACCGACAGAAAGTCAGCCCGTTGAAGGATTTGGCCCAATATTTATACGGACCTACATTTATGACGATAAAACTGTGTACCAAATTTTATCCATCTAGCTATACAAGTTTTTGAGTTATAGTGTTCACATGGCCGAGGACATACAGACATACAGACTTCCCGTTGACGGATTTTGTCCAAACTTTGATAGAAACCTACAAATTATGTTTAAAGACCACATACCAAATTTCATCCCCGTAGCTCTAATAGTTTTCGAGTTATCGTGTTCACAGACATAATTCCAAAATTGTGCTTTTCGGACTCAGGGAGGTCTAAAACGTGGAGATTCGTCAAAATCTCGAGTTCCAATTTTTTGACGATTACAATACTTTCTCTTTGTATACTTCGTATACCAGAAATTAAAAATTGATTCACCATGATTCGGGATGATTAACCAATAGATTTTCAATTTAAGCATGTTGCACTGGGGAAAGAAATTTTGATATTTCGTGCAGCTTTTGAAAATTCTCCCTTTGCTTAACTTTTCGGAATTCAATATAAGTAAACTTATAGGGGAAAGTAGGGTAAAACCGGGTGGCTGAGATTCTAAGGCCTGTTGGAACTAAAATATTCGACATATAGCTCTCAAATTTTATTAAAATATCCATTGTTTATTGGAGTACAATATATATTTCTAGAAAAGTCACGGTTTCTTTACTTATGTTATCAATGATTTTTTTTTATAAAAAAAAAGTCAAACTACCCGGTTTTACCCCACTAGTGGGGTGGAAAGGGTACACACTACTGAAAAGTGGTGAAAACGTAAAATAAAAAGTGGTACTACTACTAAAAAGTGGTACCACTACTTTACCCCACTAGTAGGGTAAAACCGGTTACACATGTTAACGTTATGGGAACATAGGAAAACTCGATTTTCAGTGGAAAAGTTGCAATCAGTTTTATTTTATAAGACAATTTAAGAATATTAGTTGCACACACACACACACACACACACACAAAATTCACATGTAAAGCAGTTGTCTTCTTCCTCCACGCAACTGCAGTTTTTGTGAGCACAGTTAAGACAGTTTTTACATTGGATTAACTCTTTAAATAAAGATGAAGAGTTAATTTAAATAAATTAGAAAATACAGCTTTAAAATATAAAAAAATCAACTTCTGGTGTGTTTTATCGTCTTCATCGGAGGAATCATTCATACTGACTGTCCCGATATTACGCCACTTGGGGTATCTATCCGGTTTTACCCCAAGTGCAGATGTTACACAAACTAAATTGAACCCCGCAATTATTGGAGTAAATCCCTATTGTTTGATAGGGTATAAATCCTTAGTAAACATATAAGCTGGACTAAATATAATTTTTATAACTGTAATGATTTTTAAGTAAGGATAGTTTAAAATCAAACGAACATTAGAGAGCTGACGTCTTAAAACAAATAAACCTTCACAGATGCAGTGCATTCAACAGCTTCAACACGCCACTATGACTGTTCCTTTTTCTTGACTATTAGAGTATAATTCAGAATCTGTCTGCTAGATAGGAAAATTAAAAGTATCAGAATCAAGGGTACTCGATTTTACCCAACTCTCCCCTAGAATTCACTAGCACAGCAGTGGCGAACAGAACCTTGAAGTTCATTCGGATGGCGTTCATTAGGCGTCATGTCATAGGAATATTGCTAAAAGAGGCCAAATTAGAAGGAAAAGAAAAATTAGTTAATGTGTTCTTGTTGTTTTAGAAGGCCATCTCTGTTTACAGAAAACACTGTGCATATCAATATATGTTTCTGTTAGTTTGGTTCGAATTTTTCTCAATAGATGGAGCTGGGTTTGCTAGCTTAATATCCTTTGTTTCTGAATTGCTTCGATGCGTTGTTTTCATAGGTATTTGAAAGAGGGTATTGTTAATTTTATCTTCTATTTTTTTATATTGGATTTGTTAAAGAAGACTTTCTAAAGTTTTTCTTATTTTTGAAAGGTTTTTTCCCTACATTATTTCAATTATTGGATAAATTCAGGCCACAGAGGGAATATTATTTGACTATTAAGTCATTCCCATGACAGAAAATTTATCCATATTATAACTCCGATGGAGAGTGGCACTTTGAAAAAGTGCCATTCGAGTTCTCTTCCATTTTATTCCAATTTATTTGTTTAATCTTAATGTGTTATAATTTTTATTAAAGCATGATTTTTGTTGTTTGATTCTGTCTTAATTGGGTAGTTAATTATGGACAATATTGTTGATGCAATCACTGGATGATGCTGCGTTGCATGCAAAAGGTATTATTGTTATCACTATTGTTCACTTCTTCCGTTTCTTCTGTATTTTCTTCTTTGTAACTAAATATGAATATATGTGCAGTCTATATTTTATACTGATGATATATTGGTGTCCGCGATTTTTCCTGCTGCAGATATGGCATTTTAAAACGACAAGAACACAATAACTCATTTTTCTTTTGACTTGGTCACTTTCAGCAGTATACTGACTACATTTCCCTGCGTGAAAGTGTTTTTATTGGTTCTTCCCGCCTCTATCATTTAATGTGTTGAATTTTGAATCACTCTGTATATCCATTCAAAGTTCTAAGAAAACTTCTATTGATGTCAAATCTTTTTGCATGATTGTTCGTCAGTAATACTGAGTACGCACTGTTGTTCAGAACATCGGAAACTGAAATGAATCGAAAATAAGTCTCTGAAAAATGGATTCCGTTATTTTCGCACACCATAAAGGAATTCCGCATTTAATAACAACAGTCTGTTCCTTGAGCTAAAATTCCTTTCTTCTTTTGATCGCCCCGCTTAAGTAAATATTAAACGCAACTGCCGTGCGGGCGGGTGGCTCTTTTTCTACAAAGTAACCGTCACGCACGAACTATCCCGCCCATGTGCCTCCCCTCCAAAGACGTTCCAGCAGCCCCACTCCATTCTCGCTTGCATAATAATCAGTGCAGCGGTTTCGGATTCTCGTGTTGCAGCCGATTTGAATTCCATTACCTTCCAGTCGTCCTCCCGCCATTTTTTTCATTATTATTTATTACGCTCTCTTTCGTTTCTTTGAGGGGGAAACAACCATTTCCTGATTCGGGTTACGTAGTTGCTCTGCCATTCTGACCAACTGTCGCCTGCAATGACAGTAAAGCAACCCCCGGTTTTTCTCTTCTACCTAATTTATGAATATGGCTCTAGTGTCAATAAGAGTATACATCTAGGATTGGCATTTTGCTGTAATGTGTCTGTATAATGCAGGGGTTCCCATCTTTTTTTTAATTTGTACCATATAAAAGACATTTTCCGATTAACCTTCTGCCTGCATATCTCCGTGGGTTGGAAGCAAGTCTATTTTCTGCTCTTTCCTACGATTTTTGCAAGCTAAAAGCCATATCACACGAGCAAAAATTTGCCAACCCAACCGTCAACTCAACCGCACGTTCAACTCAAAACTTGGGAATTGAGTTTAATCTGCCGTCTGATATGGAAGTTGGGGTTGAGGAAAATACACTCAACCCTGTCGATTTCTCGCGACAGAGTTAACCCAACCTTGTAACTGTACCAATCAGATAAATTGTTGACTGCTTTCGTCATAACACACAACGTCATACTCAAAGATGGCGGCTCCCATGAAGTGGTCGTTCCCCAGCTGATATGCATTTGCCTCATATTTATGTCCATTCTCTTTACTAACCTCCCAGCGGGCGCGCGTTTTAAAAATATAATTGCATTGTATATCGTATTACATATTTATATCGTTCTTTTATAAATTTAAGTGCAATTTTTATTTATAAAATCTTTGTTTACTATTAAGCTAATAAATAAAGATAACATAAATAAAAGTTGTATTAATTTTTGTAAAACAGCACGATATAGTTATGTAATACGATGCACGATATGTCGTAAAATTTGTGCAGGCGCGCCCGCTGGAAGGTTAACAACGTGTATAGAATCAAAATAAGCGACAACAACAAACAACCACGAATAAGATTTTCGCCAAATATAAGGATAGAGTTATATTTCTGACGGTCGGAAAATAAAAATTGCTACCAACTCCTTACCCAACCCTGGCAACCTTAGTTCGGTTGAAATTGGGATCAGAGTTGGAGATACAGTTGAGTTGGCGGTTGCGTTGACTGTATTTTTGTCCGTATGATAAGCGCTTAATGGGCTTACTTAGTACTTTTAAAACAGTGAATCATATTATACTAATAAATCTTTGCGTGTGAATAACAATTCGCTCGGCTCAACTGTATTTGAACATTTTTTTTCAAAAATTGCATCTAACTATATAGTAATTTTAAAAAATTCCTCAATCAGAGGGTTAAAAATAATTGCATCCAACGGATCCTAATGAAAGAATAAAACATTTTAAATTTATTTTATTAAATTATATCTAAATTCTTGAAAAAGTCTAATCGAGTGATCTTTATTAACCACAGAGGCGTCCGTATGGTCAATGTGACCGTCTCCATGGGCATCAATTTAAGGGAGTCGCGCTCCGAAAACGGAAAAAATATATATGAATAGTAAGGGAAAGGAGGGTAAGAGTACGCACTTAGTGGATTTTTCGGTATAAAAATGAGAATTGAAAAGTCAGAGCCTCGAAAATATACTGAATCATAGTTTATTAACTTAGGAAGAAGGGTACAAATAAATGAAAATTTTAGCTTTAAAAAATATATATATATATTACGAAACGCAAGAAAAAATGCCAAATGTGTACTCTTACCCGACGTGGCGGGTAAGAGTACGCAGGACGTGAAGCCAAGAGTAAGCACCCTGAAAATTTAGCAGTAGTCGCATACATATGCTCCACTGCCTTCGTAACTGGGACATTCCTCATGCCACCACTCCTTACATAAGCCACACTGGATCCAATCATCATCATATGTTTGTTCGCAGCCTAGTCATATTGCTCCCTCATTATTTGGATTTCTATGGACTGGAAACTTTTTCTCCAGACAACAGCTCTTCAGATTATTATCCCAATCTCATTTTTTAATAATAATAATAATAATAATGATAAAATAAAATGCAAAGTTTTGTTGGAATGGATGCTTCAAATTACAGAACGGATAAGAGTACGCATATCTGGTCTCTGCGTACTCTTAGCCGCCGATGTATTGCTTCTCTAAATCACCCATAGATGGCCGTAGAATTCACTAAAGTTAAATTCTAACATGGACACGTTGTTCGGACGGGAACAAATCTCATAATGATATCTACTTTGAAAGCAAACATTAGTCCTTTTTTTACAAAAAAAAAAATAATAAGATTTCTTCACAGAAAAATTACATGCTAACATAACGAAATCATACCTTACCTGATAACTAAAAGACAACAAGGATGAAAAAAATTATGGCGGTCACTTGAGGTAGCTGAAAATGCACACGTTGATATGATCACACTTGCTTCTACTTGCACTGTTGCCAACAAGGAAAAAAATCCCTGCGTACTCTTACCCGACTGCGTACTCTTATCCTCCTTTCCCTTATACAGGGTGACTATTAATCAACCTACAACTTTTAACTGAAATAACTCTTGAGTCGTTGCAAATAGCACTACAAACATTTCTTTTATTGAAAAGGACGTTGAAAAGGATTTTAATGCAGAATGTTTTCAAAGTGAGAACCGTCAGAGGTGATACAATACCGCAACCTAGTAACAAAGTTGCCAGTTACAAGTTCAATAGTTTATCTTTTAATGCTTGTAAATGAGTCAGTTATGGACCTTTTGAGGCTAATAAGGTCTGTCGGCTTCTTCTTGTACACCAAATCTTTCATATGACCCCAAAGAAAGAAATCACATGGATTCAGATCTGGTGAATAATCTGGCCAATGCATTGCACCAGGATTGCTCTAGAGGGCTTAGGTCGGTTTCTGAATGTTGCAGACCACTTCCGTACCAATAGTGTGGCATTTTCGCCATATAAATACCAATTTTCAACAATAAATATACGATCTTCGGTTGAATATGACACTTTGGCAGACATTTTCAAAATGGCGTGGAACTGATACGAAACAAATTCCTTTTACGCCCTCTGCTACTGCATGCATTCGTGGCGCCATCTAGTGAGACTCTGAGAAGTTATTTCAGTTAAAAGTTGTAGGTTAATTAAAAGTCACACTTTATATGTAATATATGGAGGGTGAGAGCAGAGTTAAAGTGAACCAAATCCGTCTTTTGCCCATTTTGCACTAACACTGCTGTGATGTTATATGTTCTGTGCAATAATGATTCATGTCCATAGTTCAATTTATATCCACCAGCGAGTAAGAACAATTATAATCCCACTGGGTTATTTTCAATGCAGCTGATCAACTTTGTTTTCTCAGAAATGAATCTCATGTATTACGTTCACTTTAACTCTGGACTCTCCATACGTGTATAATAATAAAGACTAACACAAAATGTTAAAATAGGGTGCCTTTTTACATTCATTATAAACATTCATTTAAATTTTTTGTGTTAAAATTGTATCACCCAAAATAATGCGATGTACCATACGTTGAGAACTGTTAATTTAATGTGAGTCATCTTTGAATAACATTCTCATTAGCAGTATTATCTTCACTTGCTTTGTTTTAGATGGTGTAAAAATCATTTTTGTAGTATAATATTTTCCCATGTTATCAAGGGAAAACGCCAAATTCGCTTAATTTTTAATTAATTAAAATTTCAAAAAATACCCCAAAGTACGCATTCTCCCTCCAAAGTATGTTTGTATCAAATGTCGTAGCTATAGGTCCAGCAGAGGTCTTCCCTGCAGCCCAGGAGCAGAATTATATCCAGTGTTCTGCAACATGGACTTCAAACAGTTGGAAATGTTCTGTTGTCCAAATTTGGCGGACTACATTAAAATGCAAAATAGATATGCGTGTCCAAAGCTGGTCCAGTTAGGTAAATGGGCCCTATTCGTATTCCAGGAACCCTGTAGTTCCAGTACATTCTTGTACACGCAGCTTTCAACATGCCTGTTTCGGATCTTCTTCCCCAGTGACGTCAGCCCCGATGAAGGCGTGGCTTTCTTGTAAGCCACGCGATGAAGGAGAGTTATTTTTGCCATTGCTCCAATCTCTGGAGCCTTCGTTGCGCGAAACGTAAAGAGAGAAGGTATGGCATAAAAAGCGCCTCTCTTTGATTGTTCTCCAGAACATATTGTGTTTTTTCTGAGTGTGCGCGATTTTTTTTAAGGATGAAATGTTCTGCAAAAACCGCGTTTGTTCTGCGACATACGTCGCACTTTTAAGCACTTTCTGCTTCCGGGCCCTGCAGAGGGCGAACGCACACACACACCACACACATTCTCCTTTTTTATTAGTAGAGATGCAAGTATGCCATAGCTGTTTTTTATATAAATCATGCTTTGCTGTATTGCTTCTATATTTAATTACTATAAAAACAATGATATTAATATTGCTTACTAATGTTAGTTACGTGTCTTGAAGACTGAAAACTTTGTTTTTCGTTTCCTGCGAAATTTTAAAAATTTCGACCTCACCGTTTTCCCCTAGACCATTCACTTTCACCATAAGCACAAAATTGTTGTCGTTGAATACGTGGGATAAAATTCCCAGCAAGAAAAAGTGAGGTATTTAGAGCATAAAAACTTCCCACCTCATAAAACATTCATCGGCATTTCTTTTAATGCATTAGGAAGAGATTATCGTGAATGAATGGGCATATTATGTAGCATTGCTCTTGATGGACCCCGCCCAAACCAATTACTCAATATACACTGTATTGATACTCCCCGAGCAGGCTCGGAGCTCTTTTGCTTTCATTCTTTCTTACTTTCTTCGAAACATTACATCCTGCGTGATTACTTGCCAGCATACGAAGTACACATAGAAAAAGCATTGAAACCGTCTAAAGATTACGAAATTTTGATGAATTTCTTTAGTTTAGATCTCCCTGAATCTAATAAAACCCAATAATACCGACAACATAAATACCAATTTTTAACAATAAACATACGATCTTCTGTTGAATATGACACTTTAAGAAACATTTTCAAAATGGCGTGGAACTGATACGAAAATAGAACTTTGTCTGCTTATATATCTGTTCGCATGTAGGCAAACGCCGTAACTCAAAAACTCAAGGAATTAGATCAGGGGTTCCCAAACTTTTTTCCCTCGTGTACCCCTTGATTCTTCTTTCTGTTTTCGTGTACCCCCTACCATCATATCCATCCTTCCAACCATCCGTCTATGCAAAACAGTTTTCATGAATAATGTTAAGGTTAGCATGAAAGTGAAATGACTCGAATTAATAACATTTTCAGGACTTATTTTTGTTTTTACATTTTATTGCATTTTTACAACAGTATTAGTTCAACGTCAAAGCAAATGAAACCAGTATTGTAACTATTTCATTTTAACTTATGAGGATAGCTAAAAATTATACTTCGTAATAATCAATTATTCAAATGATATAGAAATCAAACACTAAGTATTCACTTGTAGAAACAAACTTCTCTAATCATTTTAATCCTTTATGTGTCCCTGTTTCCTCCATTAACAACTTTTATTTCGTGTACCTCCAAATGGTCCTTCGCGTACCCCTAGGGGTACACGTACCACAGGTTGGCAACTTCTGAATTGGATGGATAAAATTTGACATGCGGTCTTTCTGGAGGTCTTTTCGAGTACAATGATTAGAAGCTGTTTTGTAAGACAGCAGGTTCTCGGTTCCCTTGGTGGCATAATAATGGTGTTGAGCTGATTAACGGCTCAATCGCTGATGACGTAATAACCTCCTTATAGCTAGGGTTGCCATATGCCCCGTATATAGGAGATTGTTACCATATTTCACTACTCAGTCCCGTATTACTATTTGTCCCGTTTTCTCCCTAAACTCTGTGTCATTATAATTTTTAAATGACTTGTGCCCAATTTTATAATTTTGTGAAAGAAGAAAATTATATAATTAAGAAAGTAAAATCAGCTTTAAATTTTGACTAGGGTAAAAAAGGATTAGTTCTCCATCTTTTTTATTATTCTACGTGTTCATTTATTATATTATTTAAACTTTAATGGATTACTTTTATTATCAGAATAAAATAAGTCATTACCTACCCATTTTTTTCATGTTTTATTTATTTAGCACTCAATCGTCCCGTATCAATGCTTGGCAATTATGGCAACCCTACTTATAGCAGCTGTATGCATGAAACAGTCGTAATAGGAGCTGAATGAATATATTAGACTAGAATATTTGTGCCAGTCTAAGACTGGCTTTTAGCTTTCCAACAATATCTCAGATCTGATTGTCACACATTTATTAATGAAAATTGTAGTAGAAAATATCATGCATATTGACAGAGTACTTAAGAAATAAAAAAGAGTATGAAAAACAGAAATGATGAATCAAACTTTCGTTTTGCAAAATATATAAATATTCCAAATTTAACTACGAAAAATAAAGAACCTTTTTAACGAAAACGAAAGTAAAGATCTCCGAGAAGTGGGAAAACAAATTAATTCTAGCATAACTTCTATTTGATATTAACGGAGTTCCGCGTAGATGAACAAACATAAAATAATAAAGAAAAGAAACTGCTAAACTTAGCTAAAAAGAAAACTCAGTCATAACTCCTATTTGGTATTAAATCATCACAGAATCAAAACAGTATCCCGTGTGTTGTGTATGCTAATCTGTAGACAGACCGTCGAATCTCTTTGGCACATGGCCAAACTCCTAAGTTTTACCGAAATTTGAGGATAATTCTAATATAGATTGAAGGTTACTATCTGATGCTGTGATGTGATGGCGAGCCATTTTTCCGCAGTGTATTTCAAAATGAAATCGACACAGCTAATTTGACGCGTAACACCTGATTTTAAAGTGACATCATTGGTTAATTAATTCTTTACAATCAGTAATGGAAAATAAAATTGAAGCAACTTGTACAAATATTCCCTTGTGTTTTGTTAACTTTATTGTATGCTTCAATTTAAAGGATACATTTTATCCTGGGCTACTTATTTTTTATTAAATTCACATCCAAAATTCATTAGATAATTTATAATATATACTTTCAGCGATTGTATTTCTTTTGAATGTATAGCCTTTTATTTTCGTCATTTCTAATCATTACTGTTGCTATAGTTATCAATATTTAATTCATTGTTTAGATACCTCAATTCTTTCAAATTAATTAATACATTTTGCTTTCATAAATATGATAAACATTTATGCGTATTAAAATGCAAATAGTCAAAAGTGATAGCAAAAAGTTTTCACAGGTTTCACATGTCATTCATTTAAAGAAACATAATATGGGTATGAAAAGCAACAAAACTTAATGTTTTATGTATGACGAAATTCTATTAAATATTCACAAGATAAAGAATAAAAGCATTCATTTTAAAGCGCATTTATAATAGCATCGGTGACAAATAAATATAATGCGAGTGTTGAAAAGTTTGTAAACGGAGATTATGCAAATCGAATTCGATAATAATCCATTTTTCGAAAGGAAAAATATCACTGAATTACACACGGCATTAAAAGAGGACGATGGAAAACATCCAAAAGTAATAAATCAAAATGAGTCGAACAAATAAATAAAAAATGAAACTCATTCATTTGAATAAGAAAGGATTTAATGCAAACAAACGCGATTTCAAATGCTATTCTACAGTGAATTCATAAGAAATAATTTACGCATAGCGCTTCATTGGGAAAATGCGATCGTTATATATTTTCCTTAATTGCCGTTTTATTGCTTCGGATTTATTTATTATTGTCATTTTATTTCTGATCGCGTTCTGTGAAGAACGGTTCATACGAGCCCATGAATCAAAACTTACCTCATTAGCTTTCCATTACATTCATAATCTAATCATTTCCCCCTTAATGATTTTATTTTATGCGCATTTAATTATTTAAGTGATGGAATTTAAATGCTTATTTTTTTCATTATT
>BGPR01001833.1:6280-19648 GCA_013235015.1 Araneus ventricosus | reverse complement strand
TCTAATTATATTTCGGAGGAGTGTGTTTCATGATTCTGTCATACAGAGTTTTCTAATTATATTTCAGAGGCTGATTATGATTATTATATTAATGATTCAGTCATACAGATCTTTTTCATTATTATTTTTACATTTATGATCTTTTCATTATGATATTTTCCCCCACGACACAGGATCAATTTCACGAGATATTTTTTTCACTCACATATAAATTCTTTTTCACATTTAAGAGTAAGGGAGTCAATATGCTGGCATGAAATGCGCTGCACCAACATTATTTTGGAATCCATAGAGAATTTTGCTGGAGAATAAAAGCCTGAGATATCAAAGCTCAGATGAAATGGGCATTCACATCATGTGAATGTGCTGAAAGATGCAATAAGAGATTTCATTTCTTCCGTCAGATCTCTCCAGTTTCCTTTAAAAATAATCCAAATATGAGCGAACATTTTTAAAACTATTGCTGGTATAATTTTCCTGAAAATTGTGCAACTGAGCAATTGCCTTTTTCTCTTTTCGGTTTAAATTCTCACGTAAAAATTCACTCAGTACACACTGTATCTCTCAAAAAGGTTTAGTAGGTAATCGCACTTTTCACAAACAGTACCGCAAATGAAGACTTACTCGGATTAGGTTATTTTATATGCCTGGTGTAATGTTCTAGAATACTCCACCACAGGGGGCAATTTACATAAATGAAATTCACATATAAATTTAAATAATCGAAATAATAATGGTATTCCTAAAAGTCCAACAATTCGAACTTGGGTCCCTTGATATGGAAGAACAATGCTCTAACCACTGGGCTATCGCGCAGTCAGCCAAATGTGACAATATGATTCGTTTTCAACATTTCGACCTATCTATCAAATATATTCTCTAATAATATCTTTTGATATACAGAAATCTAAAAACACCTAGTTCTACTGAAAAGTAACAATAATTTAAAAAACAGAAACTATATTATTTTGGACTGCATTTTATAATAATAATTGACATTGCATTGTATAATAATATTGATTTAAATCAAAATTAGTACGGAATTTTTTTAGCTGTCATTCATTAATGGTTCGTTTTCTTATTTATTTTTCTATTTTTGGGGGTGCTACAAAATTTTTCTGGCGGATATAATGGGAAAAACTTATGTCCTATTTTAAACACATTCCATTTGTGATTTCGTGAGTCAATAAAATCAGAACGTTAAATAGAAATTTTAGCAAAGCTACAAACGGATTTATCCAGTATCCAGGAAATTATATATTAAACTCTCACTCAATATATGCACTCCAAGTTAAGATTCGGTAATCCACATTGTTATGGTATGAGGAAACTCCCCTCCTCCATTAGAAAAATTGAGAATATTTTATTTAATTTAAAAATAAATCCCAAAAAATCAATTTCCGTCTTTGCAAATCAATTAAAACGTTAATCCATTTTGTCAGCCATCTATCTTTCTAAGCATACAATATTGACTCAACGTGCCTATCGAAATTCGCGCAAAGCACATCCAGTATCCATAAAAGTATGCAAAGAATTTATCAAGCATCCATGAAAGTGTATACCCTCAAGCAACACCTGAACGAAATTTGCGAAAAGCGCATCCAGTATCCATGTCAAATTATCCATGAAAGTGCTAAACTATACATGATTTATCAAGTATCGATGAAAGCGTGTACTGAACTTTCAAACAATGCTTGTATTCTAAATTATGAATCGCAGAGCTATATTGTTACGGTATGAGGCGATTCCCCCACCCTCCTCCTAAAAATAAGAAAAAAAAACTTTTATTTAATTTTAAAATAAATCCAAAAAAATCAATTTCCATTTTTGCAAATCAATCAAAACGTTAATCCATTCTGTCAGCCATCTTTTCAAGCTTACAATATTGACTCAACGTGCCGAACGAAATTCGCGAAAAGCACATAAAGAGAGAGAGAGACCACCCCCGGTGACTAAAAGACCCCAGAAATTTCCATCCTTTTGCCTTTTGTTTGCACTGAGTCAGTATTTCAACTTTCTGCGGAGGAGAGACGGTTGGGAATTACGGGCCATTAGCATCTGGGCCCGGGAATATTGGGAATTTTGACGTAAGGGATGCTGCTGCACCGGGAGGGGGTGTAGGGCCGCGCTGCAGACGATTTGCTGCGGGAGGAGTTTCGTATAGGTTTATTGGCAGATTAAGAGGGCTTAAGTGTTATGGGTGATCGCGTCTAAAAGCATTTATTGCCGTTTGATAATACCGTGGAGACTGAGTTGTAATAGCATCGATTAGCTGTCGGAGGAACTGTTTGGTCAATTTGGCCTTTTCTGCAGTTCGGGCGTGTGTTAGTTACCCCGTTTGATTGGGCTTCGAAAGTAAATGTTGGCGAAAGGAAGTTAGGTGGTGTCTCCGTCAATTAGCCTTTCTTAGAAAGCATCTAAGGAAGCTGAAATGCTTAGAGCATTTTCTTTAAATCTATTTTTTGTGTTAACGGATAATTATTGCTGTAGCTTGCCTGCAGACGTAACCAGAGTATGGCGGGTAATCGATTCATTAAATCACGAAAAGAATTAAAAATTTCTTGTGTCATTTAAACTCAAGATCAAAATGTATCTGACATATGTTTTGGATAGTTTATAGTGCTTGTTTATATATAACTAGAGGTCGCCCAGCGGTCGAAATTCGACCGTAATTCATTAAATTTTTAAGTTTCAATGTTATAGAGGTTCTTTTGTCAAAGAGTTTACCTCTATAATCATTGCATATAATTTTTTAAATTTTATTCTATTACGTCAGATGCGAGCGTGTACAATTACGTCATTATTCATTAATTTTCGAATTATTTGAAAAATATGAACGATAGGAAAAATGAGGTATAGCTCGGCTAAGTCATATTTAAAAAACAATAACGCGTTTTTTTGACATTTCCTTTGGTTTATTTTTTATTGCTATACTGGCCAGGTTTCTCTAAGGCTACATAGTTAATTTGCCTATCTTTTTCAAATTATATAAAATTTAAATAAAGAATTAATACGAAAAATTAAATAAAGAATACGTGATTCGTATTTTTTTTTATATATTTTTGATTGAAACAAAAAAAACCCGGGCTGTTAAAAAAATAAATGTTGTTCGACTGTTGACCACAGTCTTTTATGTGTTTGACATTCAGTATGAACGTAAAAAATGAATGTTTTATTTTATTTTATTTAATATATTAGTAATACGTACTATATATAAATTCCTTAGAGACAATCTCTACTCTGTACGACTGTTTGACCACAGACTAATATGTGTTTGACATTGACATATTTAAATCATCCGCATTTTGTATTTCACCCCGAAGAGTTTTTTTATAAATAATCAAAATAAACCCCCTCTTGGAGGGGATTTCACTGCGGGGGGATTAAATCAATTGCAAATCATCCACTCCGCATTCACTCCGTTAATTTTTTACAGTCTATGAACGTAAACAATGAATGTTTTATTTTATTTTATTTAATGTATTTGTAACGCATATTATACATAAATTATATCTTTCTGCACTCCTTCTCCATATGAACTTTAACTATGCCAAATCTCACACTCCTCCGTGCACTCAATGTGCTTAACCAGCGGGAGTGGTCTCCCCTAAACTTTCTCGTATACTTCTCGAAAAAGGTGCCGTTTCCCCTCCCCCCGCGTGGATAAAAAAATTCGAACCTATTGTAACCCAGGATCCAATGACTATCAGAAAATATTTAGGTAAAAAATCAAATTCGAAGAGATGCGTTCCGATTAAATGAATACCGATTTCTAATCTTATCTTAGCTCAAGGACAATCCTCCCGCGTGCACAGATTGCTACCAAGTACGCATGCGCATAGAGAATCGGATGAAAGAAAAGCGCCAAGCAGGAGTCAATAAATACCGTGCACAGAACATTGCGTTCAATACGCATGCGCTTGGAGATAGCGGACTCGTTGGAGATGCGCTTATACAGACCGACAGACAGTCAACCTTTTGACAGATTTGGCCCAAAATTTTATACGGACCTACATTCATGACGATAAAACTGTGTACGAAATTTTATCCATCTAGCTATTCAAGTTTTTGAGTTATAGCGTTCGCATGACCGCGGACATACAGACAGACAGACTTCTTGCTGGCGGATTTTGTCTAAAATTTGACAGAAACCTACAAATTATGTTTAAAGACTACATACCAAATTTCATCCCTTTATCTCTAATAGTTTTCGAGTTATCGTGTTCACAGACACACACACACAAACATACAGACAGACAGCCATAATTCCAAAATTGTGTTTTTCGGACTCGGGAAGGTCTAAAACGTGGAGATTCTTCAAAATCTCGAGTTCGAATTTTTTGACGATTACAATACTTTCTCTTTGTATACTTTGTATACGAGAAAGTAAAAAGGGGTACAAAGTTTTCTCTTCACGTATTAATATATAGATTTATAATTGTGTGTGTGTATTGCTGCGCTGCAGAACAGACAGCTGGACATAGAGCTACGAAATTTGACACAGGTATAATTTAGAGGGCGGGAATATGCACCTCTGAGTCTTTCTTTCTTTTCTTTTGTAAATCAGTATTTTGAAGTTTCAACCGTATCGTGTGCTACCAGTGCCACATATTTCCCAATTTGCGATTTTTGGATCCAATATTTTTTTTACGAAATCTTTTTTCCCATATCCTCATTAGCCCCCTTAGCAGTTATACCGAGCAATATGTGATAGATAGAACTACAGATGGTTCTGAGCAGCGCCAATTTTAAAAAAAATTCCCAACATACTTTAAAACTAATTAACCAAATAAAGATAGATTTTGTTTCCCTTTATGGTATTGTAATCATCTGTATGGCAATTATTTAAATAATTTAAACGAAACCTAGAATAACACTGCTTTAGACTATTTTAGACAATTTCAATAGGCGCCTCGAGGAAGATATGCCAATCAAAGCACGGCACTTCCTCGAGACTGCCGTTGATTGGCCCAAAATAATGAAATTCAAAGCTTCAGAACTCAGTCAGTTTTATTCGCAGAAGAGTGAAAACTTTTTTTGTTTAAAATGCTAGCGTGCCAAGAATATTTGACTAAATATGACAAATAGGGGCGGGGGACTGCATAAAAATGTTGATTTCGTAATTTTTTCATCAGTGCATTTATTGACTCAAGCAACTTTAAGTATAATTCTTTATGTCATTTAAAATTTCTCTTCCAATCGGAAGTATATACCCATCTCTAACAGTCTTGAAATTACTTACAGTGCCACGATTAGTTGGAGATCCTATATAGCTGGTTTAGTACGCATGTCCATATGAGCTGTTCTATCCAAACTTTTTTGGATGATCTGTGTCATTTTTACAGGTGTTTCCAGGGCCGTCTTAAAAAATTTGGGCGCCAATGGCTGGAATAATGTGGCGCCCCATCAGTGTCTATGGCCCAATCAAAATACTGCACCAAATCGTCTTGTGGGTGTACGTGAATGCAGTCCAATAAGCCTGGATTAAAAAAATAAAGCTCTTTATTTTTACAAATATTCCAAGAAAAGAAACGTAGCACAAGTATTAAAACAGCGCTAGTAAAAATTCACAACAGAGATTACCAATAAATCTCAACGCAGCGCTCAAAGGCTTCTTGTTAGCTCGCCAGCTTGCTTGCTGATCAAAATCTAACTAACACCTCTTGGCTTGAGTGCTTGCTTTTATACTTTTTCAACAGGAAGTGACGTCATTACGTAGGAAGTGACGTAATCTACAGAAAGTTCATGAAGCCAGTAGAAATAGGTTGAAAGTTCGAGGTCCTTCTAGAAAATTCCTTTTGTCGCCAAAGTCGCCAATTTTCCCGCTAAGTCTCCAAGATTAGCATCTCAGGGAAACAACTTTATATCTTTGTAACAACACCTAACTAATAATATAAATGAGTAAAAATGTCACCTTTTTCGTGATTAAAGCCTTACAATTCTACAGATCGGCGACTTTTCAAAATAGATTTTGATAATTATTTATTTAATTGACACAGATACAGTAAAGCACCGTTTATACGTCTTTAAAGGGACTGACGTAAAACGAAGTATAAATGAAAAGACGCATAATCGAAACTTTACTAAACAACTATGATTATTACAAATCCAAAGCTACTAATGCAAATTCATTTAAAAGTATTAATTTAATAGTTTTTAAAGTTAGTACTAGTATAATAGTATGTAGTATGGAAATCAAAAATTAAATTTTAAAATTAAACATTGATCATAAAACTGAAAAAAATCATATCTTCATTGCATATCTTGGGTACGAATGATCTATTTCTTTTATTATTTATGTGCATGCAGGAAGGCGTTTAATTAAAAAAAATCTTTTACCTTCGTCTGACGTGCTGATTGTCTGTGAGTATTGTAACGAAATTGTCTTGTGGGTGTACGTGAATGCAATCCAATAATCAGGCTAAAAAAAATAAAGTTATTTATTTTACAAATATTCCAAGCAAAGAAACGTAGCACAAGTATTAAAACAGCGCTAGTAAAAATTCACAACAGAGATTACCAATAAATCTCAACGCAGCGCTCAAAGGCTTCTTGTTAGCTCGCCAGCTTGCTTGCTGATCAAAATCTAACTAACACCTCTTGGCTTGAGTGCTTGCTTTTATACTTTTTCAACAGGAAGTGACGTCATTACGTAGGAAGTGACGTAATCTACAGAAAGTTCATGAAGCCAGTAGAAATAGGTTGAAAGTTCGAGGTCCTTCTAGAAAATTCCCTTTGTCGCCAAAGTCGCCAACTTTGTCGCCAAATTTATCGACAAGTTTGTCGCCAATATTAGCATCTCAGGGAAACGACTTTATAGCTTTGTAACAATATTAAGTAAACCATTTTGAATCGAATTAATTTCATTGAAGGTTTTTTCCCACTATTCTTTTGACAAAAGAAACAAGCTCGAAGATTTTCAATAGAGCAGCTTTAAAGGGAGACGGAATGACTCCTTAATCACCGCTTAAATTATGACTAGACAATTTGCCTTTTATTATTTTATCGATTGTGAATAATTTCTAAGTCATGATATCTTTATTGCAGTTCATATACTAGAAAGGAGGAAATTTTCATATTTTAAAACGAGGGTAAAGGACGCATAACCGAAACTTCGCGTCGTATAAACGAAAAACTTTATCATTACAATGAATACGAATGAATCGGGACTGCGATGAAACGACATATAAATGAGAAACGTATAAACGGTGCTTTACTGTATATGTATTTTAATTTATAGCATAAGATACAGGGTGACAATTATTGAGCTATATGAAAAAAACCTTAATAACTTTTGAACCGTTGGTGAGATTCAGTTAAAACTTGGCGGTTGAATGCAGGGCATGTTGGGATTTTTTTTGGAGCATGCGCACTCTTACTGTTGTTGTTCATTTTATCGTTGAAAACGTCGAAATACAGCGTTTCTGAGGCTATATCGATCGTCAAGGCCTACTATTCGAGCAATAACAACCCGATTTCGGCTCAAAGGAAATTTGCGACAGAGTACAAGCTGAAGACAACCGGTCCAAGTGTTATAACAATCAAAAATGTGATTGAAAAGTTCGAGAGAACTGGTAGTGTCGATGTCTCGACACTTCAGAGATTTTTGCAGAATTTTGCTCTTCGTCCGCGCCACGTCATAGCCATTAATGGCAAGCATATCGAACATGTTATAAACTAAGTCCGAATACTGTAGTTACTTTTAAAATTTGAATAAAATTTTTGAACTCAGTAGTTTTTGAAAATTCTATTTTTTATTTCATATAGCTCAATAATTGCCACCTGTATTCATATTTATGTAGTATTAGAAATTCGATGGCTGTCTAGTTACTGCCCCCTAATCGTATTTGTATTTTTAACACATTTAAAATTATAATTTAAAAATAATTTTGGCTCAAAATTAAAATAAATCAGTTTTGCAAATTTATGGGTGCCTTTTGATCAATGGCGCCCCTGCGCTACAGCCCAATTAGCCCATTGGATGAAACAGCCCTGGGTTTTCGTACGCTCAATCTAATCTATCACCTTTGGCCCCAGGTGCCACTGGCAATTTTTGTGATTTGAATACCCAAATACTAGTTTTGAATCTTAAGGTGAGTTGGAACCCTAAGTCCGTTAACCCTAACCCTGCTACTTCGATGTACCTTTTCTCAAAATCTGTTATAGATTCATGTTTGAAATTTTTAGAAGCAAAGTACACCTTCTCATTATACTGAAATTAATTTTTTGTTAATTTTTAATTTTTAATAAATTTACAAAATATTTAATTAGACATAATGAAATTTTACCCTATTTTAACACAAAAATATTGTAAAATATAAAGTTTTCAGTTTATTTTTTATAAAAAAAAAGCTCATTTCAGTATAATGAGGAAGATGTACTTTACTTGGATAAAAAGTTGCAAGCATGTATCTATAACAGATTTTGAGAAAATGTCCATTTAAGTAACAGGGGTAGGGTTAACGGAATTAAGGTTCGAACTGCCCTTGAAACGTCAGAGACATTGTGGTGAATCCACAATTTAGCGATGAACGAGCCTAAGTCGCTCTTTCTCAATGCTGTTTAGTCGTATGTTTTTAGATCAACGAGAGCTTTCGTTTGCGTGGTGTTAAAATCGTTAATTGTTATAATCTTTCCCACTAAACGGCACTAGGACAAAACAACCTTTTAAAAATGAAACATTTTCACACAAGAATCCTGGGTTCTAACGATAATTAAACTTGGGTGGTCGAAGACATCTGTGTATAAGAGGGAAACTTTTTGTGATTTGAATACTCAAATACTAGTTTTGAATCTTAAGGGGAGTTGGAACCCTAAGTCGCTTAACCCTAACCCTGTTACTTCGATGTTCCTTTTTCTCAAAATCTGTTATAGATTCATGTTTGCAACTTTTTATACAAGTAAAGTACACCTCTCTCATTAGTATACTGAAATGAGTTTTTTAAAAAAAACTCAAAAATTTATTTTTTACAATTTTTTTTTGTGTCAAAATAAGATAAAATTTCACTTTGTCTAATTAAATATTTTGTAAATTTATAAAAAAATTAACCAAAAGATAATTTCAGTATAGTGAGAAAGATGTACTTTACTTCTATAAAAAATTTCAAGCATGTATCTATAACAGATTTTGAGAAAAGGTACATCGAAGTGGCCAATTTAACATTTTTTGTTTTGACACAAAAAAAATTGTAAGAAATAAATTTTTGAATTAAAAAAAAAATCGTTTTAATGTAATGGGAACGATGTTCTTTACTTATATAAAAAATTTCAAACATGAATCTATTACAGATTTTGAGAAAAGGTACATCGAAGTAACAAGGTTAGGGTTAACGGACTTAGGGTTCCAACTCCCCTGGTTATTTATCAGGTAATATCTTCTTTTACATGGGATGATTTTTATTAATCAAGAATCAAACCCGAGATCCTCAGATAACAAAGCTGCCACCACACCAAAGCTGTTCCTGTAGTTAAATAAAATTGTTAAGAATAATGAACTGTATGAAATTCAAAATAAGACACTTTTCAAAACGGCGAAAAAGTAAAATGGCGATGAGATGGCTTTAATTTATCTCTTTGTTAAATAAGATTAATTTCTCTAAGGGTTTTATTTAGTTTAAAAGTCAAAAACTTAACCAGGTAAATACTTGCAAACACAAACAATGACGATGTTTCTCTCAAATGTAAACAATATTAGGTTTTATTTTAATAATAAATTAAGGATATTTATCTCGACAGGAAAATTAATTTCTCTGAAGGGAATTCATAAATTAATTAAAACAGGACATCGTTCACTATCTCGTGCCTTGTTTTACTTTGTTATCAACACGAAAGTTAATCACATTTATATTTTGTGTAAACTCGGCAGAATGTTTCAAGCGAAAAAATTTTGCCCAATTTTGTTCTATAAGAATAAGCGACGGAATAAAAATTTTTGTTCATGAAATAACGCAAGGTAACCCGTTATTTGATTAAGGGAATCGGTTTTCCACAAATATTTAAGCTTATTAAATGTCAGTGTAAACTATGGTAAAGATTAATCATTATTAATAAGCACGTAATTAAAATTTAGCATCTTAATTAATTTGCTTGTATGTTAATTAAAAATGGTTAATTGAATGGCGTTGCGAGAAAACTATGCTGAATAGTTTGATTCGAGTTCATTTTTCACAAAATTCCCCAAGAATTCGATTGCATCCCCAAAGAAATAAAAAATTTTAAATCGAGGCAAAGTTCTCTCAAAAAATGAAAAATGAAAGATTATAATCTGATATCTAATTAAAAGTCTTTATCATTATTAAATAAGCTTTATCATTATCGTCTCAGATTAGCGTTGAGAAGCTTCTTCATAAGAAAGTTAATCAAATAAGACTGCGGCAGTTTAAATTAAATTAAGTTTTCAAAATTAGTTTTTCAAATAATCTAGATGAAACTACTATAGAATTAACCCGTATTTTTAGACGAGAGTAGCGTTTAATCAGTATTCAAAGCAAAAAAGAAAAATATATGTGTTGCAGCATATTTATGTCAGTTGAAAAGAGCATCATTCAACCTTTATTTTAGAAAATATTTTTTTGTAAACCTCGAGCAACTTTAAATTCCATTGAATATTTAATTCTGTTTTTCATAATAGATAAAAAGGTAATAAAAATTTATGTGGTTTTAATTGATTTGCATATGCTTTTCAAGCTTGATCGTTTGTGTGTGGTCCAGTTTTCTTAGAATGGTGAGATAGTTAATTGTATGGAGCCCAGACTAAAAATTAATCATTGAAAAATTCTCTTTTGTAGTCGAGAATTTCAAACATTTTTTTCTCTCTTTATAAGATCGACTTAAACTCGACACTCAAAAGTTTAAAAGCTTCCCATGAACTTCAATATCGTCCTTTTTCTTATGTTTAAAATATTTATAACCCACATGCGAAGTATTATTTTTTCTTCAATAATAAGAAAATTCAAAGAACCTATTTCTGCGTTTTACCAGAGGAATAATCTTCGAACTTTTTCCAATATGATTTCATTTACATTCCTAACTATAATGAGTTAAAACATTTTTCGCGGAAAACTTTAAAAGCCTATTCTATTTTGGAAAACTATGGAATAGTTTCGAATAAAATATTCTGCCAAATATCCAAATCTGGAAGTCACAGACTATTAGAATTTCAAGTGTCGCTTTTTCAACTATTTGCATTTTCGAGATGGCAGACAAAATTCAAAATTTGACCTATAAAATAAATTTCTGTTCCTGCAACGGAAGAAAGTTTTTCTTTAAAAATAAATCGTAAGCGTTGATTATAGATTTACTATTTCTTTTCAAACATAAAAATGAACATTTGAAATTTTAATTTTATCATTTCTTTTTTAAAAAAATGCAAATAAGTGTGCTTAATCGATAAATTGATTGATCGCGCTTGTGTTTATCTCACTTTTGTTTGCTTGTGCTTGAATTATTTTAATTACCCATTTTAGTAAAGAAAATAGTTTTTTTATTGTTTTGAATAAACTTTAATATTAATTTCTTTATTCATTTTATTCTAATGATTGTGTTATTCTCTGTATTTAATTTTTTGTTAAAAAATCTCCACAACATTAGCTTTAGTAAATTATATAAATATTTTTAAATAACGATTTTTTGAGATTTGCCGAGATTATTAATTTTATTATGCTTTCCTTGTAATAAAGCATATTATTGTCCCTTTTTATAATGATTTTCTATGAAACATTCTATGAATGAAAACAAATAAGGAAACACTTTATGAAAAAATAATAAATTGTTTCTATTTTTAGTATAACTTATGCTTCTTTACTTTACTTCTTTAGTAAATTTTTATCATACATTTGTTACTCATCAACTATTTTTATATATTTGTGCTTTCATCTTACAATATTAAATCTCTTAATTATTTTATAATTTCAAACTGACAAGGAATTTAGTTAAATGGAACTTGAAACTATTATTTAATTATGTCTCGCTTGGTGGTGAAAAATTGTAAATAATTATTGTGCATTTTAAAAATATTATGAACCAGCTTCCTAACATAGCATGTGTTTTGAATATTTTAGATCAATCACACTAAATATTTCAAATTAAATTAATTTTGATTGCACTTTTTAGCGATATTTACCTTAATTTAATAATCAGTAATAAATGCTCTAATTTATAAAGAAAAAATTTGTAATACCAAGATAAAGATAAAACTTACAAATAGAATAGTAGCACATATTTTTAAATTCCATATATATGTTACCTTTAAGGCGTATAATTCAGTTATTTCATAGAATAATTAAGTATTCAACTAAATAATTCATGAAATACCTAATTATTCTATGAAATAACGGATCGTAATTAACTAGGTAATTCATAAAATACCTAGTTATTCTATAAAACTTACAAATAGAATAGTAGCACTTATTTTTAAATTCCATATATATGTTACCTTTAAAGCGTATAATTAAGTTATTTCATAGAATTAGGTATTCAACTAAATAATTCATGAAATACCTAGTTATTCTATGGAATAGCGGATTGAAAATAACTAGCTAATTCATAAAATACCTAGTTATTCTATGAAATAACGAATTGAAAATAACTAGCTAATTCATAAAATACCTAGTTATTCCATAAAACTTACAAATAGAATAGTAGCACATGTTTTTAAGTTCCACCTTTATGTTACCTTTAAAGCGTATAATTCAGTTATTTCATAGAATAATTAGGAATTCATCTAAATAATTCCTGATGTACCTAGTTATTCTATGGAATAACGGATTGAAAATAAAATAAACAATATAATATTAAATAAATAATATAATATAAATAAATAATATAATATTAAATAAATAATAATAAATTCATAAAATACCTAGTTATCCTATGAAATAACGGATTTCACGCTTTAACTGTAACATATATATTTCCTCTCTAGCATTGCCCACTTCTTGTTTGGTGAAGCAATTCATAACTCATTTATTTGAATGAAATGATGATCTGTTGTTGGAATTTCAGACACGTATCCCCATTGACAAAGCAGTAATGTTCTCTTAATCTTTATTTGCAGTTGGCACGAAAGTTCCTGGTGTAGTTCGGAAGCCAAAAACGCCTTCTCAAATGGTAAGACCTTTTATTATTGCTTCAGCTGTTACAGCGCTGTAAAATATTTATGACAACCTGCATTGTTTCTGGTTAGAGTTCTTAAATACCAGAAAAAGCTACAATTTATGCTTTTACAGGGATATTATACTAACTAGCCAATCTTTCGTACAGTCCTTAAACAATTGTGTTAAGGTTTTACAATTTACTTTATCTATTTAGATTCTCTCATACACATTTTTAAAAATTTCAGAAATAGCGTTCTCTTTCATATTTCATTCA
>BGPR01001832.1:183802-216754 GCA_013235015.1 Araneus ventricosus | reverse complement strand
TGAAAGGAAAGAAATAGCCAACCAAACCAACGCGAAGCACCAAAAGATTCCGGAAAGTCGAAGAATGTCTTGGCACTGGTGGTCTCGTCTAATAGAAGGTCCAGATAAGGAACAGAGCAAAATTGGTGTGGAAGAAAGCGAAAGAAAAAAAGAGAATTCTGCCTGTTGTAACTCAAGACAACTTTAGCCATCACTCTCTTCTGGTCCTATCAAAGTGTCGTTTACCTTAGAATTTTTACTATTTTCTTCGAAAAAGAATTGATTTGTAGACTCTTTTCTCTATAAGAATCCTCTATCTGATATTTTATTTTACAGCAGACGATCTAGTTTCAGCGAAAAGGGCTGTTATCATCTATATTTGTGGAGAAAAATATCCCAAGAGAAATTTTCGCATTAGTAGTTCTGCAGAATCTTAAGATGGGATGTCGATAGCAAGGATTTTCTATCATAGGCATGGAATGTAAATGCTATTTTGAAACTGCAATTCGGTTGAAAAATTGCTATATAATTGAAGATAGTAAGATATTTCTTTTAAAAATAGTTTCTGGTTGAATAAATGAATTTGAAAGTTATTTCAATGAAAATAGTCGAGTTAATAATGATTTTGTGAAAAGAAATAGTTATTGAAAATCGAATTAATATATACTTATTATGTTGAATTGGAGAGAATTACGAATAGAACCTGCTTCAAATGAAAATTTATAAATTCATCTATGAATAATTGATATCTGCCCATACGATATTTTATGAAATCTTGACCTCAAAAGAATCTTCTAAAAATCTTGTATAGTCACTTAATAGTCTCAGAATTAAACTATATTTATGCTGTTGGTTTGGATTGAATTACGAATAGAACTTACCTCAAATGAAAATTTATAAATTTATTTAGGAATAAGTGATATCTGACCACCTACCTACGAGATTTTTGTGACATCTTGTCCTCAAAAAAATATTTCAAAAATCTTGTATAGTCACTTAAATCAAGTGAAGGAGATAAACAAACTTTTTATTAACATTATATTATTTAGCGCAAGCGCAATAGTGGATTAGGAATGTATTCGAATTTGTGGGCATTAGCAAAGCATCTATGTATAAGGATATTAAATTAGACGTTTTTGAGGAAGACACATTTAAGGTTTCCAAAGTGTACAGGAACGTACATATGTAAAATAAAAAATGACATGTTAAGTAATTTTTTAATTCTCAGTTAGAGATTTTCTTTGTTTTACTCTCTTGCAAGCAATTTTATTTTGCAATTGAAAGGTATTTTAAATTATACTTGTATTTTCAGTGAGATATAAATATTTTCAGATTATCCGTGCACATACCTATTTTTTGCATCATCTCTATCAAGTCATAAATGCATTCCATTCTATGATGTTAACTATAATATATATAACATTTTCTTATTAAATAAATCAATATTAAGCAAAAAAAACATTTAAAGGTATTGCAATGACCATTTGTAGTTTTTGTTTAACTTTGTCTTGAAAATCACAAAAGGACCAAAAATTCAATCTTTTCTCATATCATGACTTGTGAGTATATTATTACGAGATTGTAGTTTCTGCAACCAAATTCCTTAAATGGACATAACACGTGGAGGTATCTTCTACATAAATAAGTAAATAGAGCGATATAAACTGACAGAATTATTTATTAATTTAGTAATAGATAACTGCGATGATCTTAAGCCATAATAGAATCGATGTAACAGGCTTTCTGAGCTTCAGTAGTGAAGTAATATCCTAAAAATTGCTTTTATTATATATTCCACAGCATCACGAAGGTATCTATCTTTATAGAACGTATTTCATATGTAAATTGGTTTTTATTTACATACGATAATGCAAAAGTTTGTAAACCCTGTGTAAATCAAAGTAATAAAACTAATCGCTATCCTCTTTTCTTTTTAAATGTGGAAATGATTAAAAGTATTAAGAAATTCATAGACTTACTTTAAAACTTTCATTTTCTTATTTCAGAAAGTCAGTGTAGAATTCAAATGAATGGCTTTTTATGAGTAAAAATTAATCCCCATGATGATATTAGGAATATTTACAAACCCCAGACACATTTTTTTTTTAAATTAACACAAAACATAACACATTGTAATCGAAATGTTTTGCATTCAAAAAAGGCATCAGATATAAACAATTTGATATCAGTACTATTTCAAAACACTTCAGTATCGAAATTTGCATGTTATTGTTTCTTCAGTAGCAGCATTTTAAAACTTTAAATTTTTAAAATCCAATATTATATTTTGTTTAATTTTTCTGGTTTCTTTCGAATTAGTATTAGATTTTGCATGCTTACAGAATTACTTTTAGTATTTACATCATAAATTTTATCACTAACGAGTGGGGGAAAATATTTTTCGTAAAATTTCAACAAGTGTATTTTTAAAAATAAGTTCTTTGGAACTATAAAATTTATCACGAAATGCTTAAAGTAAGAAAACAGCATAAAAAAGCAAGTAAAATAATCATTCAAAACTCAAGTCAAAATAATGAATTTTTTTTTCCTTTTTGGGATATTGTTCAGATGAGAAATTCTTTCACAGCTTTATTGTTTCAGCCTCACATTTAATATTATGCATGAAACGGACCACTGAAAAGGATTCGATAAAGCAGCTTAAGATGGAGTACATAGCTGCCACATTTTGTTCATATAAGCAAAAATATTCCCTTTACTCAGAATGATTTGAATATTTCGGAAACGAAATCTTTCATATTGGTATTTCGCAAGTGTAGATGATCTGACCCAAACGCATTTTGGAACACATGTGTTTTAAAATCTATAATTGAAACATGTTGATACAAGAATATACATTCGAAGAATTAGGAATGCTACGTTTAAGGAATATACCCGTTTTGCAGCGCACAAATGACATTCCTTCCTTATTTATAGTGTCTATTTTTAAGTTCATTCCGATTCAGTAGAAGATAAAGGTTTGTTTTTATCCCTTTGCTGACAGGAAAGGAATGGATGCATATTTCTTATAACATTTGGCAAGAATTTTATTTACAAAGCACTTTGTAAAAATTCAAAACATACATACATGTTCCTTCGCGAACGTGGAAACTTGCCGAAAGGCCTTTTGTCTTTTATGTTAGTAAAGTTTCTGTCGATAATGGCTCACTATTGTATCATTCTAATGTGTATTAAAGGAAACTTTTGTTCTCCTTTGATACGTACTAGAAATTTTAATGATCGCATTCTTTCAGCAGAGAAGGCGCGGTTCTTCTATTTTAAATTCGATATTTTTTGGAGATGATTTTCGCTAAATTGAAGATAAAATAAACGTTTCAGTATTTTAATGGATGATAAAAAATGGAGGATACAAATTAATTAATCTATTAATTTGGATTTAACATGTAACTGATTAAATGATGATATTTTATTGAAATTTAATCAATATATATACAAACTGAAATTACAGCAGTAAGTTTATCCAACCTTGAGAGAAAAACTTTCCTTTCCATATACGGAATATTGGGAGTAAATTTCTTTGAACATTGTGCACTTCCACATCCTTTGAAGGATTAGGACAAAATGAGACGGATATTTTCCTTGGAACTGTAGTGGACACATGTTTTGCTTCGTAATACGAGAATACACAGGGTGCCCGCTAAACACAGGGTGTCCCTTACCAACATTTTAAATACCGAATAGCTGCAGCTATCTTCATAAAAGTGGTGTCTAGGTATGGTAAAAAAGACTATGCGCTACTGGATGAAACCAATTACAGCGCCAACTGGTGGAAAACGGTGGAGTTAGCGTTATTATCTCTAAAAGGGCACGAGATAGAGGGGAAAATGCATTACAAAGTTGTAGAGCATCATCGATTTAGTGCAAAAAGACACCTTGTGGTCATGAATTCTAAAAGCATAAAGATTATAAAAACATAACTGTAGTGGGTATATTTTCTGCTTTTTAAGGCTACATAGTACCCTAAAAATGACAAAAATAAAGAAAAATATTTTTTGCATTTTTCAATGGCCAGTACGGTTGGGAAACTTGACTCCAAATTTTAGATCTGATATCCAAAGAGTTTTAAAGATATTTGAAGTTTCCTGAGTATTGTGGGTCTCAAAATTTGACAGCTGAGGAGGCATTTTTAGTTTCATTTTTTTAGCATTTTATCATTCGTAAAATTAATTAATTAATAATATTTGGTGAATAAATCTATTTCTTAGGTGAAATGATTATTATAACTTCAACGTTCACTTCTCGAATCGTTTGTGTTTGTTTATATTCTGCCTTCTTCTTGAGTTCTCATTACTACCTAATTGATATTCATGAAAAGGACTTTTCAAGACCAATATTAATTTTTATATAAAGTTTTTTATTTAGAATCTTTTCAACATAATAATTTTGTTTCTTATTCCTTTTCCTGATGAGAAAGTGCTACGACGAAACGTTCTATCATTGCTAAGGGACATAATGTTCTGAAGAGCTGGAAGACTAATTACTAAATATTTCATATAAGAAAAAATATATTCCATAACTTTGAGTTAAGATAGTGTTTTAGTGCATTTTATAAGTTGCGAATTAATATATTAAAAAATTAGAGCTCTACAAGCATTATTAGTTTTTGTTTTATGCCTTGACACACTTTAAATGCATTTTTCTCAAACTTTTATTTTCGGTGATACAACCCAGATAGCAAAGAAAGCTTGTCTAAAAGGTTTTGGAAACCTTGTCGTCAGCAAAGGTAAAGGGTTGTCACAAAGGTTTCCATGACAAGGGTTGAACCTTTCGGCAAGGTAGCGGAAAGGTTAGCTAGTCAACAAGAAACAATGTTTCCTGTAAGGTTTTCAGTAAGATTTCACCAAGCTTTCTTTAGAAGTTTGTTTCAGGCCTTCCAAAAGGTTGTAAAGAGCCCTCTTTCGGTGGATAAAATAGAACCCCCTTCCCCCTCCGAAGCCGTACTCCTACAGAGGGGTTCAGCCATCCCCCATTTCTTCAACAGAGGGGTTCACAACCCCCTTTTTCATTCCTCTTCTTCTGACGTCATCTTAGTCCAACTTAGAGCTAACTAGAATGTCAATTAAGTAGATCAATCAGTAATTTTAATTAATGAAGGCTTAATTATTAATTTGATTAATCTAATTTTTAATTGAACTTACTTGTACAATTTCGTAGCAGATTGTGACAAAACTTCACATTCCTCCGAGCCGGAGGATCGAACTCGCTTTCATAGAGTTGGAAGGCAAACGCAATAACCACTATATCGGACGGGGCTAGACACGATGGGACAGGTGGTTCATAAAAAGCTTTCCTACGTCAATTTTTGCGGGAATGGTTTCCGAAACGATTTGAGCGGAAATTCTTTGGCGGACTTGTCGACCAAACCTTGTCGGTGAGGTAGTTCATAAAAGGCTTTCCTATGTAAACCTTGCGGCAATGATTTCCGAAACTGTTTGAGCTGAAACGCTTTCGCGGACTATGGAAAGTGAAATGGCAACCTTTCCGCAACCTTCTTGATTATCTGGGAAGTGTTTTCTATTCCCTGAGGCTTTTTTTTCTGTTCGAGATATAGTCTTGAAATTTTTTGTAGATACTTTCATATATATGCACTATAAGATTTAGCATGGATTTAGGCCTGAGAGTTCTAATTATTTTTTTAAAAAAAGTCAAATTTAATATTTTTAGAATTTTCATGTTTTTTCAAGGTTTCCTACAAAAATAATTATTAAAAATTTAAAAAGAGTCGTATCATTAATCCCATGCTAACTTTTGTTTCCAAGAATCCAAAAAATATAAATGACGTAAAAAAAATTAAAAAAAGTATTAAAAATTAAGTATTTTATAAGAGTTTACTAACACTTGAAAAATTTCAATTTTTTTCAATTTTAAAATAAAAGTTCTTGCTAAAATGACTTTTTAAAATCAGAATCTATTTATTAATATTATGTGAAAAAAGTCATTAATTTATTTTATTATTACTATCTTCAAAAACTTTTTTGAAAAACGGGTGCCCACTAAAGTCCCTTACTGCCCTTTTAATTACCAAAGGGCTGCAAATATCTTCATAAGAATGGTGTCTAGGTAAGGTAAAGTAACTATGCGCTACTGGATAAAACTTCTTACAGCGCCACCTGGTGGAAAACGGTGGAGTTAGCGTTATTATCTGTAAAAAGGTACAAGAAAGAGGGAAAAATGTAATTACAAAGTTGTAGAGCATCATCGACTTAGTTCAAAAAGACACCTTCTGGACGTAAATGCTTAGAACAGAACGCTTAAAGCACGTACTTGTTTGTTCGCGATTTCCTACACTGACACGTGACAAAACATTGTTAGAAAGAAAAAAAAACTAGTTATCACAAGTTACCTTTATTTTGATGTTCAAACTCCTCTCCGTCGGTTACATTGCACATCTGGACCCTTCTTTAAATTTCACGTTGCACACGGTTTAGCATAGAGTGTGTCACGTTGGCACAAGCATCCGTAATACGTCGTTGAAGGTCCTGCTATGTTGGCGGAGGAAATAATTAATAATTACAATACAAAATACATTGCAAGCGAAGCGATACCACTGTGCCACGTTGGGGGCTCGTTTTCCGTCCGAAAATAATCTTTTCTCCTTTCGTTAAAGTTTCGTGACCTCACAGTTTCGGAAGCCGCAAATAAACAAATGTGCATTTTAAGCTTCCTGTTTTCAGAATTCATGAAGGTGTCGTTTTGTACTAAATCGATGATGCTCTACAACTTTGTAATTCACTTTTTTCCTCTATCCCGTACCGTTGTAGAAATAATAACGCAAACTCCACTGTTTTCCACCAGGTGGCGCTGTAAGGGGTTTCATCCAGTAGTGCATAGTCACTTTACTCTTATGAAGATAGCTGCAGCCATTCGGTAGTTAAAAGGGTGGTAAAGGACTTTAGTGTGCACCCCGTATATATGGACGAGTTTTCCGGTTTGTTTACTTACATTAAAAACCTTGACTGTATCAGCTGGGAAGTTGGACTTCCGCTTTGAATATTCTATTGACTTAGAATTACACCGGAATCACATAGTCCCAGCACTTAAATGTAAACAGACAAAGCAAAAACTCGTCCATATTTCATTTTTAATTAATTTATTTTTCCTCTTTTGCTTTTTCCTCGACAGACGATTTTATAAAATTCTTCTCATCGCAATAGAAAAATAACTTTTCTAAGTATGGCAATTGAATTACAATTGTTAAAAATAAAAATATAGAATGAAATGTTTTTAAATAGAAAATAGATGAAATAAAATATTGTAGAAAATTATTGCTTCGTCATTTTGTATCCTAAAAAACAGCCTAAAAGCATTAAGCGCTGAACTTAAATGGTCAGTTGTTTCCCTCAAAATGTGTGAAACATAGATGTGAGTGGTTTCTTCAAGACTCACTAAGTATGAATTCTTATATTTGCCATGGAGGGATATTTGCTTGATTTCGCCAACAAAGACTAGCTTGGGGTTTCGACGCGATAATTTAACTGTTCATAGAGCAAAAAGGTTTAATGTGTGAAAGAAAAAAACTCGCCAACTTTTTGTCTGTTATTCTTCAAATTTGTCGTGCGTTTTCTTCAAGACGTGTAAATCAATATTTCTTTCTTGCTCGTCATTAATGTTGCTTCAAGGTCATTTTTAAAACAATTTTACCAAGAAATTTATAGTTTTTTATGAAGTTTTTTCTGAAAAGTTTCAAAAAGATTTTTTTACCAAAGAATTTTTTTTCTATTCAATGTTCCTTCTTGTGTTTGAAGGGGGTGGAAAATCCTTCGCAAACACAACCTGTTGTCCTATGTTTCGAACTGTTTCAAACATTCATAGAATTTTAAAATTTATATTAAGGACATAATTGATCAGGATTGAATTGTAATATTTGCCTGTCCGTGTGGGCATATATGTAAAGTTTATTTGAAATCCCACCCCATAGCTGGAAAAAGTAAATGATTATTGGAAAAGCATTTCTAAATTTCTGCCGACATTATTCAGAAATTTAAATTAAACTAATAAAGTTTTTGTCTTACCAGGGTTATATAAACATATCCCAAACTATAAACGGTTATTTTTTGTATGCATAGCTTGACATTCAATAGAAATTCTCCATTGAAAAAAAAATGATATTACATGAATGTGACGTGAACAAATATCTGACCAAATTTATTTCGATGCTGAAGAAGCGAAAAATCTTGAAAATGAAGTAGAAATACTCTTATTCCTAACTACCTCCCTCTTGTGCCTCAAATACTTTTGGAAGAATTTAGACAGAACTATTTAATAATATGAATGTAATTAATAATTTTGCAATGTTTAATAGAAAATATATTTATATTTTATAATAATTAATACTCAAAAGCTTCCAGTAATAATTGTAGACAGAAATTTCTACATTAAAATATCATTCGGTGATTAAAACAAAGGATTCTAACAACAAAATAGTTCATAAGAGCATAAAGAAAATAACGTTCTCAACTTTTGGCTTCTCTTTTCTCCCAAAATGTTAGAAAATATCTACTGTTACTGTAATGTTTCTTAAAGAATTTATTTATAAATTCATTAAAAAAAAGTGTTCCCATGAACCCAGGAAAACACTTATTTTTTTAAAAGTCGTTAATTGATAATATAGTAAACACTGATTACCTCTCATAATAACCAATTTCTCAAAATGTTAATTTTTTGTAACTTTCGTCTAAATAATCATTGTTCCCTGTTAGGAGCTTTCGAAAAACCTCAATGCTTTTATTTCAGGATCTACTAAATTCAAAGCTATTTCTCAATGGCTCCCTTCTTTGGCTCCTTTAAGATTAACCCTTTATAGTTCTCTGGTATAAATAGTTACCACCTACGAAAGATTTTTTCTCATGTCTCGAAACATTATTGTAAAATGATAAATAGTTTAATTGGATGCTTAACATTCCATTGAGCTGAAATAATAACCTAGATAAACATTAATTTTATAGTTTAATCGTAATTAAATTCAAAAGTGGTAAGTATGCTTACCAATGCCCATTAACGGCTTGAGTGTTTTCATAAGGAAATCATGTTACAGCATATGTCATTAAATTTCAACTCACGGAAATTTTTCAGAAGTAAAACGAAGTCGTATTTTGTTCTTTATATCTAACACATTCTTATATTTAAATATCAGCATTTGTTACTGAATTTATTTAATTTAAATTCAACTTTCATTTTTAAAATTGAACAAAAACTGTTGATGCAGGAGGAGTTTCTATAAATTCGAGATCTTCCTTTTAATGATCTTATGCATATTTTGATTTAAATTTTGGTGTGTTCATTATTTAAATTCCCTAGTTTATAAGTTTTTAGTTTCTTTATCAGCACAAAATGTGGTTAAGATATTATTAGTAAAATTGTGTTAGGTTGCAACAGTTTTATTTTTATGCAATGTAGCGCTCCTCCTAGCCGTCCCATCAGATACAAAATGAACTTCAAAATTTAATTTAATTAATTATTTAATTTCAATTCGAATAAATTACATGGGTTTTTACTGACAAATTTACAGAAAGATGTTTTAAATTACCTAAATTAAGTGGTAAATATATTTACCAGTGAACATTCTAAGATATTTTTACCCTTAATGTTCAGTGGCAAGTATGCTTACCACTTTCAGTTTCCCCTGAATGATCTCTGGTAAGTATATTTACCACCCCCCATTTCATAAATTATTAGTTAAATCAGCAAACGTGTGATGTTTTTGTATTTACAACATCAGTTTAACATAATATAACCCCCAAAGAAATTATTTCCAGATGCCCCGGAGTTATGTCCTATAAAGGGTTAAAGGAGACAAAAAATCACCCCTTCCTTACAAGGCGATCTTGCTGTATTATGTTTAGTATCAAATTCCTTTGTGAGCATTTAACCATGATAGTTTATGAGGCGTCTGGTTCATTGGAGCTTTAAATTCAGTTTCATTTTATTTTAAGAGCTAATAATGTAAATGCGTTTTATTCTAGGTGGGAAACTTCATTCTTACGGAATGACCTTAATTTTAAAGATGATTTCTTCAAAACTTTTCTTTCACTGTTTTGTACAGATCCAGATGGGGTATTCTCCCCTATACGTACAGAATATCAAGAGTTTTGCATCGACTTCTTCAATTTCAGAGAACAAAACATATGTTGAATTATGTTCATCCAGATCGCTGCATCTTGAGTTAGAGTTCATATTTACCAGGTAGACACACAGATGACTTTCTGTTTCATGGTTCGTATACATATTTTTAATTTTGGTGGAAAGACGAAGCACAAAACTGCATCTTCCGCTTGTTGTGCCGTGAAGTTGCCGTAGTCACACACAAACAAGTATAATTCTGAAAACACTTCTTTCACAAACGGGGATGTCTAAAACGGGAAGATTCAGCAAAATTTCTTGGTAGAATTTTTCAAAGATTTTAATCTCTTTCTGTTATTTTCATACAAGAAATTAATAAAAGAATATTTGGAACATTAAATTGAGTGGGAGCAAAGTCATTAAGTAAGCATTTACATTGGCGTTCTGTATATGTGGAGTCGCAAGGTTCATTCCCCGAAACGCTACCAGATGGCAGTACAGATGCTGGTCTCAACGCATTTGTGTGGCGTATACAAGGAACCTTTTTTTCTGATAGCATTCAGAACCAGAACCGGAACTTATGTTGCTGTGACGCTTATAATGCTGCATTTTATTTTATATAAATGTTGGAGCCCGCCCTCCAAATCGTTTCTGTATTTTTCCCTTAAATGTCTGGGACGACCATCTTTTAAATATTCAACTTAAACACGTTTGGTTAAAATTATAAATTTTTAATCAATTTCTTCCTTGCCTTAAAATTCCGGAGCCTTCCTACTCCATCCAGCAAATGAGGCCCGTCACCCCTCATAGATAATGTTACGCAAATCATCCAGTGGTTGTATCGTAAAAGCAGTGCGACAAGCAGGATAATAGAGAATGACGCTTTATTTAACGAATATTACAGAAACTCGAAGCACAGGTATCACGAAAAGAACAGCACTTGCACAAATTGGCAACACAAGCAGGAAGCAAATCAATAGTAAATACAGTAATAGCGCGAACAATAGCGCTCCGCATCTAACAGAATGCCGTCCCATGCCCCCGTGGCTGATGCCATTACGGCAACCGAAGCGGTTGGCTGACCAATTCACAAAGCGAACAAGACCCAAAAAAAGATTCAAAGACGTTCAAATACAGTCCAACGAAGTTTCTTTATCTCAGCACCTCCGGGTTTTTATACCTTTTCCGATTGGATGTGATTTCACATAGAATCATATAATGCATTCTCTATATCTCTGTTTTCAATAGAGAGAGGGCAAAAATTATAGTATTTTCAAGGATCTTTATTTTGTCGCCAAAGTCATCGAGGTCGGGCATTGACTTGGCCTACCCTCGATAGCTAGTAAGTACCTCTGTAAATATATCTTTCCAACTATAAGACTAACATTGTGGGGAAGCTACATTACAAGTTCGTAACAATATTTACGCACATAATCATGGTCTTACATAGAAAGATGAGAATCCTTCTGAAAACGTGAGTATAATTAGAAACCTAAACAAAGATTTGACTTCGTAAGAACTCTATTTTAAGCTTTTTAATTTTGTCTGAAGTTTGTTGAAGAGCTATTATACGTATTCTTGGGATAACGGTGGGATTTTATTAACTTCAGGACCAATTAAAATAAAATGAGGTCATGAACGAGATATTATATTATGGGAGAAAGAGACGCCAAAGTTAATTAATTTGAAACTTCATGACTTAAACTTAACTTCATTTTCGTTCCAAGCTATTCCGGAACTTATTCTAAGGTAATTTCCTGAATCCTCCTATATCCTGTCATGATTCCAAACTATTGAAAGTAATTGTTCAAAAGGATTCTAGTGACTTCTTCATGATTCTAAAATGGTTATTAGAGAATTGAATTGATAAGGACGCTGCTTACCAAAGTTCGCCATAATAAATAAATTATCTTGCTTTATTAAATTCGAGACTTAAAATAATTACGCAAAATAATTATTTCATTGTCTTATGTCTCTTTTTAAGCCGTATTTCTGAAATAAGTATATGAATTTGATGCAGTTATTAACACAAACGTATTGTGTGTATTAGTTTGCAGTGCTGTCTTCTTGGTTTCTCGTATATGAAGTGTACAGAGAGAACGTTTTGCAACTATCTAAAGCAACTACTCAATTTGAATCTGAACGTTTCATTCGATTCTCCGGTATCCTGTACTCTGAAATACACAGTTTCGGAATTATGTCTATATGCCTATCTGTCTGTGAACACGGTAAATTAAAAACAAACTGGACGGATGAAATTTGGTAATCACTCTTAACACCCAAATTTTTGTATATTTCCATAAAATCTCAGATAACAATCGTGCGCGGGAAATCTGTCTATCTCTTTGTCAGTGTACCTATGAAACGATAACTCGAAAAAGAAGAAATTCGAAATATCTATTCGATTTTATTCACTATACTACGAAGCTTAACACAAAATGTAGCATATCGTGTAATTATATTATCGTGTAATTATCTCTAGGGGAGAGCACTCTCTTTGTTTTTTAATAGATAGAGTGCACGAATAATTCGTTCAGTATGTTTTACGAGGAATTCAATTAACTTTTTACCGACGACATGAGGTTTTATTTGTGTTTTTTAGCACTGAATTTAGCCTTCTATAAATATAGCTGGGACCTATACTCAGTTGTGAAGTTTTCCCGCCATTGGTTCTAATCATAGCGTTCGTTCTAGAATTCCTGCTTAGTCTTCTATAAATATAGCCGGGACCTCTACTCAGTTGTGAAGTTCTCCCACCATTAGTTCTAATCATAGTGTTCGCTCTAGAATTCCTGCTTATCCTTCTATAAATATAGCCGGGACCTCTACTCAGTTGTGAAGTTTTCCCACCATTGGTTCTAATCATAGCGTTCGTTCTAGAATTCCTGCTTATCTTCAAATCTAACCAAACATCCGATACGAGGTTTCTTAATCGCTAAGTGAAAATTACCTTATCGACCGAAACCGCCCAAACCGTCATTATAGGGTTAAAGCAATGCCAAGAAGTTATTTCGAAACTTTGTAAAATTGGTTCAAACACAATGAAAAGACTAAAATTAATTTATTAGTGAAATTATGAGTAGCGTTTATTCAGAACTTCCCTTTAAAATATAGTTGATTCGAATTCTCATATAGGGGAGGAAGGAAAGTTTTGTTGTCTGAAGCTTAGATGCGTTCCAGCTAATGACTGGTTTGATTACAGCATGGCTTTTTGACCAAGACATGCAAGACATATACCAGCTGAAGAAAATCTTGAACTTAATTTTGTATGACAAAATAAGATCAAAATACAACAAAAAACGTTAAAATGTTATTCTTGTCCAGCGGAATTTTTCAAATCAGATAGTTTTATTTAACTTTTTATGCAATAGATTATTTAAAATGTTTGAAAAAAATTCAACTCACTCGTAAATACTAGAAGCAACTCCTTCATATGCTTAAATCTTAGCTTGGAAAAGAATGAGGCTTGCAAGCATAAAATATCAACGGCATACGGTCCAAATTATATGACCAACACTTGATCCTTTGTTTTTTATTTTTTATTATTGTGCTCTATTTCGAAATAAAGGATATCAGGGTGATGAATTTGCAGTTGTGCTATCGGAGAAATGTGCACTTAAATCTAGAAATTTCTTACTTGAATTCCAGTATTATTCACACTTGTAGTATAGTTGAAAAAATTTTGAAATTTTTTCCTTGAAACTATGGATAAAAATTCTTAAGATTTCAGAGATATAATTAAAAACAAAAAAGATCGATTCATTTACTTTAAAAGCTATATTTTCTAACCTGATAGTTAAAAGCTCAAAAAATTGGGCTCTCAGAGGGTTAAGACACAAAAGCGATTTTTAATAAGAAAAGGAAAGTTGAACTTATCTCCTTTTATCCATACCTTTTCTGTATTCTTTTCTTCTCTGCCGCGCACGTTCGTATGCTGTCTTAACGATAAAGTTAAATTAATCCAAAACGCTAGCACAAGCACGGCTCAATTTTAACCCAACCCCCAGTAAAAAGTGAGAAATCCCGTTTTACCGGTTTCTGCTGCTCTTATCTTCATCTTCTTCTAGTTCCTCCATGAAGGCACTTGAAGTAACAAAGGCAAGTGTTTAGAAATTCCTATAATTTCTCAACAAAAGAGTAAGATTGGGGTCAAAAGGACCCCGTGCGCGCGCTGACGGGTTAATTAATTCACAAAATAAAAACAAGTGGCATCTTTTGAAAGGTAAATAATTTAATTCGATATTAAATTTGTTTATATTTTTGATTTAAAAATATTATCTTCTTTTAAAATCTATTTTGACTCTTTAAACCCGAGGCGACATTTCACTTCTAGCTCCTTTAAAGCCGGGAGTTTTTGGGAGGAAGCGACATGAATTGGACTGTCCCAACCTGGGTGGTCATTTACCCCACCCCCCACTATTTACTCCATCGTGTTCCCTTAAGGCGCAGAGAAATGAGCTGTGGCTGCCAAGGATAATGGGACCCCCCTACAGTGCTTATCTCCTAAGCGATCTGTGAACCTCCCCTCCCCTCAATGAAGACAACCGCCTCAGACCTGCCTTCGTCGCTGTTAGGGGAAATTTTTAGACCGCCTTGCTCGGGGTGAGAGGGTTAATAATTTTTTTCAATATTCATTTAAAACTTTCTAAACCAAAAAAGTATTGACTAAGAACACTTTGCCATGCCTTGAAATTAGATATAAAATATTTAACGGTCAGAACTAAAATAAAGCTACATATATCATTAATTTCCGAATTGTTTTCCTTTAAAATAATTTAAAAGAAAGCCCTGAATTCTGAAACGTCTTATCCACCTTCTAATGAAAAAGAAGAAAAAATAGAAGGTGTTGCACAAAACACGCTAAAGAATGTCAAACGCCGAAAACTTTTCTGGCGCTAACAGTTAAGAAAGTGCTAGATCAGTAACGGAGTAAAATTGGCGTGGAAGAGAACGAAAAATATTTTTTGTTGTAACTCAAGCCTGGATATGCACTTACTTTGGCCATCACTCTCCGCTCTGGCTCTATCAAATTGTCGTTTATCTTTGAATTGTTCCCATTCTGGTGGAAAAAGAGAGGATCTGTAGACTCTTTTCTTTATAAGAATCTTCTATCTGAGATTTATTTTACATAGGAAGATCTGGTTTCAACGAAAAACGCTGTTATCGTCGATGGCTGTAGAGAAAAGTGTCCCAAGAGAAATTTTCACATTAGTGGATGTGCAAACTCTTCGAATGGCATTTTGATGGCAAAAAAATTTATACGATATTCTCGAGAGTTTTATGTTATTTAAAGCTATGTGTGTCCTTCAAATTTTCATCCATTGTAGCGGTGCTTCACTTTAAGGGATATACGTAGAACTCATTGCATAAAAAATGGCGATGTTGGCGATTTTATGGATAAATTGATAAGATGATTTTTTAGGAACTCATTACCTAAAAGTATTTCAAAAAGCAAATTTTGTTATTATGAAGAAATTGGCAATACATTTTCGAAAAAATGGGTAGACTTTTTTAACTGTCACAGTGTATCTCAAAAGAAAATTTTTAGAAACGCGTTTAAATAAAAAAAAAATCCTTTAGTTATGACACTTAACGACAAATCTCGCCAATGAAACGATTGCAATTTTAATCTGGAATGATTCAAGTCAAGAAATAATAAATATTTATTTTCCGGATTACTATAATATTTAATCTCTTATTTTGTAAAATATCATTGATATGTATTTTCAGCATAAAATATAAGTAGTTTTTTTTCGAATTCTGTTCTCAAGCATTCTTTATAATAAAACAATATTCCGAGAAATTTCATGGTATTCGTAACATATCTTCTGCGAGAAAAAACACTTTTATACGATTTTCTATTTAAATCTTCCGTTTTTTCTAATAATCGTTGCAAGAAAATAGATACACCATACGAAAGGAACAAACGATTTACGTTCTAATGAAGTTTATTTTAATTTCTAAAAGTCTTTTTTGAACGAAAACTTTGCCCTACATTATTTTCTATACATTTAATAAATTTTTAGAAATATTTTTTGGTATAATTTACGGCAATAATTTTCATTCTTGCAACATAATTCAAATCGTTTTCATTGTTTAAACAAATATTGGATTAAGTTTTTATCTTTCATTGCTGAAAACTGAGTTAATATCTTAATACATTTTGCTTTCATATTTCATTTCAACAAATTTTCTGTGGAATCTGTAAATGATAATAACCATGCCGCTGGCAACACCGTGCGGATAAAGCTAGTATTGGATAAGAAGGAAACAATTCCAGGGCACGTCATTTGATATAAAGAACTTCTCGATTAACAATAATAGGATTTTATGTTTATTTTTAAAAGAATTATGAGAACTTCAGCTATTTTACCCCATTTATAACATAACTATGACATCAAATAGCATCCGAACAAATTTAAAGCTGACTAAATAGCTCACAAATGTTAGTTATATGAAAAATAGAAACGCAACACTAGCATTCTCTATCTATTATTTAACATCTCTCATAATGCCTTCTCCAAAGAACAATCAGTTTATCCACGAAATAAGTTCTATTTAGACACCTTCGTGTTAACTGAGCATGTATCATAAAAGCAATTCTTAGGATGTGGCTTAACTTTTGAAGTTCCATAAACCTATTACTTTAACCAGATATGGTTAAAGTAATGGTAAAGTAAAGTAAAGTAGTCCAGACAGGGATGGATGGTAAATCGATTCTCTTATAACTTCATTGCTCTGAAAGATGCCTTCTATTATTAAATCAATAAATAAAGCTGCCAGTTCTACTGCAATATGGCATTTTTTTGGAAATTACTGGTACATATTAGTTATGTGTGCACTATATTGCATATCATCTGCTCTCTTGATACTGCAACAACATAACGTATCTACTGTAGAGTAGTTGGGAATTCTAACAAATATGAATCGCTTATATTTTTTAATTTGTATAATGAAGAGTTTTTAAAACTGTGTTCTTGAGTGAAGCTTTTAAATTCTGTACCCATTGATTGATATTTTATTAAATTATAAAAGAAAAATTCGATAAAAGCCACCATGCGCAAAAAATAGGTATACGTCTGTATATAAAAGATAGAGACTCCTGTAAATCGTAATTCTAATGACATTGAAATCTAATGAAGATATTTACGTGCATTTGGAATAGATTCTATTCCCAAAACACCAAGTTAATATTTGACAGAATATGGTGGAAAATACACAAGAAATGTTCAGAAAATGATTCAAAGTTTCTATTTTATTTTTAATAGATTTTTTCTTTCCTATTGAACTCCTGTTTATTAATTATGCTTAGCTCTGAAATTCATATTCATATTCGAGAAAGAAAGGCCTAACATTTTAATCTTTATACATTCTGATTTCTGTCTTAAATATTTTCCTGTAATGACATAGATAGTAAAATTCGAGTTTAATCTTTTTTTGTTAACATTTTTATTTGATATTCTGTTGTAGTTTCTTCTGGTTATTCGCTTTAACATCTTTTATAGACCTAATATTAATTAATTATTATTATTAATTATTACAATTACTTAAGCATTATTTTTCAGTCAGTTTAAGAATTCTGGTAATTTTTCCTTCGCAAATAATAGTATAAGCAAAAGCAGTATGTTAAATATTGTAGCGGAATTTATCGCCTCTGTTGCATTGTATTCCTACAAAGTAGAAGGTTTAAGGTCGATTGCGACTGAAGGTAAATTGCCTTAAAAGTTCTCGTTTTTTAATTGCTCGAGAATGTTTATTTGTTCCGTAATATTTAATTTTATAATTTTCTGGAAAGTTCTTTTCTATGAGTCAACATAATAACCATTTCGAATCAATAAAGTTTCAAATTTAGATTAGCTACAGTTGTATTGATTTGACCTATATGCATACCTAAATTTGAGTGTTGATGTAAATCTCTACTACTAATAAAGGAGAATGTGTTTGTGTGTTGGTCCTCTACATGGCAGACCACTAGACTTAGAGCTACCAGACTTGGCACAAACATACTTTGAAGTGAGTGAATGTGCGCCTTGGAGGTCCTTTTTTGAAATTTTAATTAAAAGTTTAATTAATAAAAAATTAGGTAAAATTTCGGCGTTTTTCTTTAATAACTTCCGAAAATATAACGGCAGAAAATTCATTTTTACACCATCTGAAAGTCCAAAATCTACATTTCCAATAATACCAATTAAGTTTCCGTACATTAATTTTTAAAACTCTTTTTTGGCGTAGTTGACAACAATGCTTTACATTGTTGCAACGCAAGTCAAATCGTTTTCATTGTTTAATCAAATATTTAATTGCATATTTCTCTTTCATTGTTGTAATCTAAGATAGGAAGCTAATTACATTTTGCTTTCATATTTTATTTATTAAGATATTTGTGAAATCTGTAAACCAAGTACTCTAAAATAGTACTTCGTTTACATTAAGAAATATATCCTTTAAGCTGAATGGCTATGTTGCTATGTTTTCATTCTTTTCTCAGTATCTTTTAATTCACCTAACATGCAGCTGTCCATAAAATGTGCTACGTCATTTTAATGTTGAAATCAACTGCATATTTTACAAGAGGAATAAAAAAAGTGAAGATAGTGCCGACAACATGGAATTCTAGGTTAGACGACAAGGTCAATTATTTGACTCCATTAAGATCATCTATGTAGAGAAAGAACAGAAGAGATCCAAGGTCATTAAAAGAACATGGGTTAAATATGACAATGTGAAGTTACCAGTAACCACAATGTGAAGTTTAAAAGTTGTTAAGAGAACCATGAATATAAAATTATGCAAGATTCAATTGAAATCGCATTCCCAAGCTGGTCGCCGAAGGCGGTTAATTTTGTAATAAAGGGCCTGTGAACCCCAGAAATTTAGTCTTTGTTGTTGTCCTCACGATTTGAAGTTTCAGAACGGAGTAACCCAGCTAAAAAAAATTTGCAGAAAAGCTGAAGGTATTTGGATCATGTTTTCTTCAGAATTTCTGCGGGAAAAAAATGCAGAATATCTGAAGAAAACTATGTTCTCTTCAGATTTTCTGCAGAAAAAATATGTAGAATATCTGAAAAAAAAATATGTTCCAAATACCTTCGGATTTTCGGCAGATTTTTCTACAGTCAAAGTTGTAATATTTTTGTTCAATAACTTAGATTCTCTGTTTCAATAAATTCATTTTCACCTTCTATCTTTCTGGTAAGCCTACTCTCCATCCAAAGGGCGCAAACTCTGCTTTTCCCTTCTTTTTGGAGGAAAATAGCTAGTCATTAAGGCAGTTGGAAAACTAATTGGAAATTAATTAAATTATGGGGAAAAAGTTTAAAATGATAAAACCGCAAATATTTATTTTAAAGATTAATTTATAATTCATTTTTTCAGTGGCATATTTAAAAAATTTAGTGCCCAAAACAGTTTCCGACTGGGAAATTTTGAAACTCCTGTCTGCTGTAGAATTAAATAATAATGCTAATTACATTCTAATTTTGTTTTATATCCTTTGGAAAATAAAGATGCAATATTAGAGAATATGGTGAAAAATATGTATTTAGAGAGATGCTGATATGAAATTGCAGTTAAATTTTCAAAAAATCAACAGATATTTGTCAAGTTTAATACTTTTGTGAAAATCTGCTAAGTAACTGCAAATTAAATTGAAGACAAAATGCAAAGTCTTAAAAAATCTGTAGGATGTTTAAAGAAAAAAAATAAAAAATAAACATTTTTTTGCTGATTTTATGCAGATTAAGTTGAAGAAAAAATGCAGAATTCTTCTGTCTTCAAAACTTCTGCAGAATATTAAGAGAAAAATATAATAAGAAAATTTTCTGCAGAATTTCTGCAGGTTAATTTGAAGAGAAAATGCAGATTTTTTCTGTCTTCAAAAAATCTGCAGAAATCTTTAAGAAAACTTTTTAAAAAAAATTCTTCTGCAGATTTTTTAGCTGGGAATATTTCCAGGACTGGAATGAATCGCTTGAAATTCACAGAAATAAGCAATACGGAACATTGAAATGAAGCAAAGTACATTTTTAAACAAAAACGATATTTCATATTAAACTAATTATGAAAAAGCTCATTTTAAAATCTTATCAGTTTGTTTTCTAAACATCAAAATTGACAATAACCTAGAGTGTATCTTCTGAACAGTCGTTGTTCTCTATATAACAGAAGAGACAGTTCTATAAGGAAGGCAAGACATGTTCACGTAAAAGAACATCTCGTGTACCTACCCCAACTGTGTCGACCAAAATTTATTTTCAAATCCATTGCCGCTATTGGAGTACAAATAATAAAGGGTATAGAATGGAAGACGACAAGTTAAACTAACATCATACGAGTAGTTATGTTTGTTATAGGTCTGTCATGTCGCACGATGTGGCTCACATAACTCCTAATATTTTGGTGTGGCAACTGAACAAGATCGACTTATCAGCGAATTTGCTAAAGTTGTTTTAAGGATTCTGAATTTGTATGAACTAAACTACTCCATTCTCCTTACTCTATTACGATTTACGGAAATAGATATTACTGTTTGGAAGCATGGAAAAGAAATATCAATCAATTATAGATTTCAGAATAGAGTAGAGGCCGCGGTGACCTAGTGGCAAGCTGCCGGCCTTGGGACCAGCGTGTTCCAGGTTCGAATCCCGATTCTACTCAAGATCCGTCGCTTATTGGGCCTGCTGTGCACCAAATCATACATAGAAGGCTAAACGTCCTCCCCCTAGCGTGCTGCGGAAGCCTGGAGACGAAGGTACCAGATCAGGCTTCGTCATCCGACCGCGGTTCAAAATTACAAGGTCCGGACCAAGATAGCCTTCGCGTTGCTTTAAAACGTGGCGTTAATGTAAATAAACTAAACTTCAATGCTTTAGTTAGTTTATACACATCTTTAATAAATGAAAATTTTAAATTTAAGAACTATAATATAAAGAATATCGATGAATTTTTTTCCTAAAATATAAATGATGCTCCCAATGTCTGAATCGCAATTAATAAAAGAAGCTTTACATTTTTCTGATTTTACAAACAGCATTTAAAAGAGCTTATCATAAAGATTTCTCAGGAGTTCGAAAATGATTCTGGGGCTTTTTTTGTTGTTTTTAATTTATAACGTAGAAAACACCGTGTATCTCTAATGAGCATTCACCGCCCTCTATTTAAGCAGTGTCTGTCTAAACGTTGATTGCTATGTTTCAGGAGCTTCTAAAAACGCCCATTACTCTAATTTCGCGAATGCACTAAATTCTAATGTTTTTAAAGTGTTTCACTTAAAACTCCATTTACTAGACTAAGAACTACAACAAATCATACGCCAAATAACTCATCCCATTCCTTACATGCATTCACTTCATCTCTTACGTGGAAGTTTGAATTTAGAAGTATGTTTTTAAACAGGATTATATTTAAGGAGCTCTCTAGAAATATCAATTTTGTTTAATTAACATTTAAAAGCTTTTATTCAAAGTATATTTCATTCTTCAAAAGAAAATCGTCGTACAGGAAAGCTTCAGTTTAAGATTATTTTTTTCGTCTATTTTTCTTTTTCAAACAAGACAACAATAATCAGCCGCTATGTAATAATCTTTCAGACTTTATACCCTCGCTCTCTCTCTCTCTCTCTATATATATATATATATATATATATATGAAATAATTAAAGTATAAAGATTAAAAAAGATAACAAATTTCCAGTTTAATGCAGAACTGTATTCATTTCTACTTTATGTTTAGTCTTTTGTGAAATGACTCGTATCACAGTAAAAATTATTTGGTGAAAGAAATTTGAAATTTGAACCATGCTACACAGTTGTTATTTGCTAATTACAGCAGTCAGTATTTGCTAATTATATTGGTTTAAAGTCTTTTGTTGTTAACTTCTTGTTATGAAGTAATTTTAGGGTTATTTCCTTTCTTTTTGCCCAATAAATGTGCTTCGTGAAGGGCACGCTCCGTGAAACTAGATAAACACGATTAGCAAATCTCCAAGTCTTGCTACTTTAATTGTTGGCCACCTTAATTGTTTGATTTCCAAATTAGGATTGCAAGTCTTTTTGGAGTTAATTTTATGTGCAATTCTTATATATATATTATGTCGTAAAGTGATAATATGTCCACGTTCATATCTAAACATCCATGTTTTAGTCAGCTTTACTTTATTTAGATTATGGTTAAAATTAAGGCTTTGGCAATATTTACAAATTTGGGTTTTTTATTTGTTTTAAAATTATTGTTTTGAGTTTATATCTACTAAAAAATAAATAAAAAAATTTTAACACCTTTAAATTAATAGTCTTTTAGATTTATTTTGATGTGATCATATAATGGAATTCACAAAGATGTTAGTATTTTACTATATAGGTAGATGGCGCCACTAGATTAAGAATAAGATTGCATCATTTTATTTTCAAGTACATTTCCTAAATAATATATATTATTATATTGGGTTTAATTTAAATTTATAGTTAAATTTTTTTAATGATGTTTAGTATAATTTTAATAGCCTAATTTAGAAATATTATTTTCACTTTAAATGCTGAACTGTCTTTCGGATAACACTTTTTTCATTACAATATTAAAGACTATGAATTGGTATGCATTAAGTTATACTTTCTCGTTTCTTATCTTGAATGATTTTGGAGATTTGTTCCCCTACTTTTTGTTTTTCCAATAACCGGCTTTCGCAGAGGGTTGGCGCCACAAATTCGGATTAATGCGACATAATCGATTCCCAAGATCGATTGGCATTTGATTGTTGGAATTCCAATTCTGGGTTGTTTTTTTCATAGTAGTAATAATCTAATTATTATTAAAAACATTAATATATAATCTAACTATCTTTTTGTGTTTCATTTGTATGATTATTAATAAGGTAACATTATTTTAATTTTTAGTTTAATATGTGTATATATTCAAAATGTGACATGCGTTTTGATTGTTTGAAAAATTTAACTATATATATAATTTCTTTGATGTAGTCATTAAGTAATAAACAAGCCGAGTACAGAACTAATTTTCATTTATTAATTAACATATTCAGATATGAGGAGAGTGGCGGATATACGCCCATCTCATACGAGGTTTACATGCCATAAGAGAAAAAAAAATCTCTGCGTTTCCTCAGATAGGGGATTAACTTACAGACACGTGGTAAAGTGAAGGGAATATCATCTATTTTTAGCAAGTTACGTAAGTGTTTTAGGGAAAAGTCTGGCTCCAACAAGACGATGATTCCTGATTTCTGTGGGCGCGTGTGGAAGAGTTTAGAGTATCCTTTTAGTAATAATATGTTAAAATGCTTGATTTAATATACTTTCAGAGCGGGAAATGAAACGAAACTGGAGTTTAAGAAAAATGATTTTGGAATACATTAGTATTCTACTATAATTGAAATTTTTTTTAAATATATAATATTAGAATTTTAAGTAAAATTAAGTGAGATTATTACATATATACATAAAATACAGTTATTTCTATTGTAAGTGTTAAAATAAGTTTCCAGATGTACAGAATTAATTTAGATAGGTATGCGGCAAGTAGCAGAAAGAGTGCAGCATAAGGAAGGGGGCTTTTTCATTCATATTTTCTACATCATGGAGTCTAAATTGCTAATTCGGTATTATAAATGATATTCTTGATGAAACTGAAATAATGCCGGAACTCTTAGATTGACAAAAACAATTAAAAAGTTAGTGGAAAGAATTAAAACTTAACAACTTGGTGAGGAAAATATTTTCCTTACATATCTCTACAAGGCAGATGAAAGAAACTCCAATCTTATTAATTTTTTTTGTAAATAAGGAACTAAAATGGAGCTTTTGCATTCCTACTAATTCTACTTTAATATTCCCAAAAGTAGTTTAACATTTAATTGAATTAATGTTATATAAATTCACGAACGCGCATCCTATGCCCATGAAGAAAAGAAGGGCTGTCGAGAACTTGGCGCTATGTATATCTTACTGTGAAAGACCGAAATTGGAGAATGTCGACTTTCACCTGCGAATGTCGACTCATGCCACAAACATTCACCGAAGATTATCAACATTCACCGGAGAATATCGACATTTGCCAGATATCGGTCTTTCACAGTAGCATACATACTATAGTAATTGAATTTAGTCCAAAATTTTAACACTTTTATACCGAGAGAGGCGGTCCCGGACGGTCTAAAAATTTCCCTTTAACAGCAAGGAAAGCCGGTCTGAGGCGGCTGGCTTCTTTTGAGGGGAGTTGAGGTTCTAAGATGGCTTAGGAGATAAGCGCGGTAGGGGGTCCATTTATCCTTCCCAACTACAACCCATTTCCTTGCGCAAAAAGGGAAGATTATAACAGGGGGTGGGGTGTTGGGGAAAATGATCACCCAGGTTGGGAGAGTCCAGTTCATGTCTTAGCCTGGTTTTAAAGGAGCTAGAAGAAAGAAGTGGCCTCGGGATTAAAGAGTTAAGCTGCATAATTAAAGCTCCTTTTATTATAAACACCTACTAATCGTTTACGGAACTTTTTTATTACCAAATAAATGAAAATAGATTCATGCAATTAACAAAATTACTACTTCAAAGAGTTAAATTTAAAATCCGAGGATAAAGGGATACTGCTAACATATTCGAAATGCTACTACTGATCAAATGTTTTCACGGTGGCATTTTAACACAAATTTAACAGCTACTATAAAATCAAGCGGAATTGATCAAATCTTTTCACTGACTAAAGTTATAGAATGCGCTCCGAATGATATTCGAATGTATCTAAACAACTCAGAGAAGTGCAAAGTTAGCCATCTGATTGAATAGCATTATGACACATACCTAAAACCCGAAATAAGGAAATTTTAACTATTTCTATTCCAATATGAGATTAACCATTACACTGCGATATGCAAAATAATTATTGCTTGAATTGTAATTGGGTTTATCGAAACGTGGCAACCAAAAGTAATTTTCCTTTTAAACGCTTGCCTAGAAATTCGCTGGATCTGTAGAAATAATACAAAATTTTCTTACAACATGAACTACTTTACGATAATGCATCGACTAAGATTTCGTCTTCTATTTCATACTTGAGAAAACTACCAAAATTGATTTTAACAACCGAATCAGAAAGAGCCTTCAATTTTGGCCAGGTTGATGATCTCTACTTGAAAGTTATCATAGGCACTGCATTAAAAATATCCATATATAACCAAAGATTTTCACAAATGAAATCGTTGACCACTGAAGCCAGGTACCATTCTAATATGAATGACGTTGTAAACAAGCTCAAATACATAATTATATTTATTTATGATTTCTTAATCATTGAATTTCATTCAAAATTCATCGAAATGCAAAATTTATTCCGTCCTTTTCTTGTCACAAATTACAGTGTTGCAGCCTCCATCCTAAATTTCCGTTTCCTTAATGGGGGAGAAGGGGTTTTTTTGGCTAAAAAAATTCTTTTCATACCAATTACTTCACAATAATTACTTCTGGCTGACATATTTGTCGCGGACAGTTCGACTGTAATTCGGAGTAATAAAAGGAATTCCTAGTAATTGGATATTCGATGAGAAACAAAATGCGTTTTCAGGAATTTCTCGCAAACACCAAACAAATCAGTTAGAATTTATGGCGCATAATGTACCAAAGAATTTGTTTCAGGCAACATTAAAACAATGCTCAAGAAAACATAAATGAAGTTTTTCCATTTTCAATGTGATTTCCGATTTAGCCGTGTACGTTGTTTGCCTAGATGTTGTTTGCCAGTGGTACGCAAACCGTGGTCGCGAAAAAACTTTTTTGGTCGCTAAATTCAAAGAAATTTATTTGATAGCAAAAAAATATATATGGCTTTTCTTTCAAAATGAAATGAATCGTATTCCTATGAAAAAATTTTGTTTTATACAGTTCAGGCAAAATGATTAATAATCTTCGAGATTAAATCTTACTTTTCTTAAATCATAAATGGTAACTCGTTTTCAAAAGTAAAATTATTGTTAAAGGCAAATATTTTTTTACTGAAATATTCTCCATTTTATGCCCTACTTAAAAATTGCTATTAACGTAAAATTTGTTGGGTAGATAATACCATATAAGCATTTATTTTGACCGTTGCGTCAACGCAACATCAGCTGTTAATGGGTTAAACATCGTCCTCGTATATAAGTGGAAATCAAAATCATTCAAAGAAAGCAAAAAACTAAGAAAAATACTCTGAGAGAATCGAATTAAACAAACAAGGAACCCATTCTAGTTCACTTTGTCAAGGTCTAAGGACTGAATTCGAAATGGATTCAAAATATTTGGGAAATTTTTCTCAAGAAGCTTGAATTGCACCAAAAATAGCTTCTCTCAGCCTGAAATTTCACATCGAAAGAGAAAGGAGATAAGAACCATCTAATAAGCGTTATTTTAAAAGAAAAAGGAAAACCAAACACAAACATAAAATCGCTAATAAGATTGAAATAAAAATATTAGCCATCAGGCTGAATAACAACCTTCATAAAAATAAACCCCACGCTTAGAAGAGAGATAAAATGTCCTCAGTTTTATTACAAACACTAAGCATTCTAAAGCAATTATAATCCTCCGTCCTGACATTTAATATATATGTATGCAATATGCATCTATTAATTGTTTTTAACCCGCAAAAATTTGAATTTTTCTAACAGAAAACTCATTTAATTTCTTATTAGGAAGAATTATTTTAGTTATAAAGGTAAAATTATTAAAACCGGTTGAACATACAATAGAATAGTCTTTATATCTGAGAATCAATTTCGACCAATTAGGGATGAAAATAAATGCGATTAACGGAGGGTTGAGTTGCCTAAAAATTGATAAGTGTTAGAAAAATTAAGAATTCTAACAAAAATCAAATAGTTCCCCAATCTTTTATAAATCCTAGACCTTCCTGGAAAAAACAAATTTTTCAAGCATAAAGAACTCCGAGATCTGAAATACTTTATAAAATATCAAAGAACTGAAATATACCCAATTTTATCTAAATGTCTGTTTGGAGAAGGTATCTCCATTCTTTGTGCCCTGCACTTTTTTACTTCGATTTCCTCAATTATTCTGAATCACTTCGATATCTACCATGCAAAAATAGAGGCATTCTCGAATTTTCCCGATTACCGATGGATTCTTTTAAATTTCGAAAGTCTCTTTCCTTCGGAAAAGTTTAAAATATATCCTGGAACCCTGAAACTTTTCTCTGCCATTGAATGCAAAAGATAAAAAGAAAGAAACAGTCAAATAATCCACAGTAAAGGCATTTTAAGTAAGTCGAAAAATGCCAAGCACAGACGCTCTGAGCTCATAGAAGGCTGGATAAAGAACAAAGTGAAATTGGAAACGAAGAAAACGACGGAAAAAAGAGAAAAAACGTTCGATGTAGGCAAAGAAGAGTAGCTGAGCACTTACTTTGACCACCGTTCTCCTCTATGCTTGTGAAAGTGTCGTTTATCTTAGAACATTTCCTATTTTTTCTAAAAAAGAATGGATTTGTGGTCTGTTATCCCCATAAGAATCCTCTATTTTAGATTTTATTTTACAAAGGACAATCAATTTTCCATCAAAAATACTGATATCTTCCATAGATTTGAGAAAATTGTCTCAAGAGCAATTTTCATTTTAGTAGATTTACAAATTCTTCGGATGGGTTTTCTATAAAAGAAATATTGTGCTATAGTGGTTGGAGAAGGTCTCTGCATTCTTTGTCCAATGCACATTTTTTACCTCGATTTCCTCAATTATTCTAAATCGATTTACCTCAATTCTTGCATGGCAGAAAACACTCTCTAATTTTCCCGATTACCGCGGGATCTTCTAAATTTCGAAAGCCTTCATTCCATCAAAAAAGTATAAAATATATCCTGGAACCCTGAAACTTTTTCTCTGCCATTCAATGCAAAAGATAAAAAGAAAAAGCAGTCAAATAATCCACAGTAAAGGCATTTTAAGTAAGTCGAACAATGCCGTGCACAGATACTCTCAGTTCATAGAAGGCCGGATAAAGAACAAAGTAAAATTGGAGACGAAAAGAACGACGCAAAAAAGAGAAGAAACGTTCGATGTAGCCAAAGAAGAGTAGCTGGACACTTACTTTGATCATCGTTCTCCTCTGTGCTTGTCAAAGTGTCGTTTATCTTAGAATATTTCCTATTTTCCTAGAAAAGAATGGATTTGTGGTCTGTTATCCCCATAAGAATCCTGTATTTGAGAATTTATTTTACATAGGACAATCAATTTTGAAAGAAAAATACTGATATCTTCCATAGTTTTTGAGAAAATTGTCTCAGAAGCAATTTTCGCATTAGTAGATTTACAAACTCTTCGGATGTGTTCTCTAGAAAAGAAATATTGTGCTATAGACATATCTTATAGGTTTTCAATGGCTTCTATAGAGGAAATGCTCTGTAGTAAGGGAGAAGTAAAATGAAATTTGTAGAGGGAAACTTCTGTTGCACGGAACGCGTTTGGGAGTATATTGCTGAAATTTCTGTGCTGGAAACCATTTCATGGAAGTCAAGTTACAATTTTTTAAATTGTTTATTTTGCCATTTTGTCATTAGAAATTTTGAGTTAGATTACTTGCGGTTACCTCATTTCAGTTTCTACTGCAATTCAGAATTATTGCTAGTTTTTGAGCTGTTTCTATCTTCTATTAAAAACATCTCTAACGGTGTTTTGTGTCACTTAATAAGAAAGAGACTAGATTTACTACTTAATATATATTTTATTGGAGAGCATTGTTTTGTAGAAATCTGAGAATGAGATCTCTGGTTAGAAATGTTTATTATTACCATGCATATGATTAATGTATGTATTTTATCAAGAATTTTTTCAAGTATACCAGAAAACAAGATGGATACAAACTGGCGCTGGGTATCAACAATAAGAATCTTTTATTTCTATCTTGAGAAATTTTGTCGAAGATATTTTCTAATTTTTGTTCCCAGTCGCCAAGCATCTAAAAGACACAGAAAATGAATTTTGGTTTTCTCTCCTTTTTTCTTTTCTAATACTATCTAGTTAATTTATCAGGAAATATCTGCATTTTTCGATTCAGAACTTCCTATAAGTGAAAATTTTCTTATAATATGACGTAAACATACTTTTCTTAGTGTGAGAACAATAACATATTTTCTTTATGGTTTGGATAAAAAATCTTGTTCTTTAATTTTTCCTGAACAGATAGTTGACATCAGATCGCCTGCATCTTGTGTAGAAGTTGTTACTAAAGAACTCGCAGTTACACTCGTTTATGAAGAAGGTGTTTTCCAGGGACAACATAAGCATGTATATGTGTAGTTTAAAGCATTTGCTAAAGACAGAAAGGACTGTATTTTATTTACCCCTTTCGGCCCTAATAGGCATATACCTCCATAAGATTAGACTTCATTACCTATTCGTAAATAAATCCCATTTTTACATTTGTTTTATGTTTTCAGCGTTCATAAGGAAATAGGGAATAAAATTATGATTAAAGACACTTGGAAACATTCTCAGATTGCAGATGGCGGACTTATGTCTTTGTTGTGTTCGTAACAAGATTATTGTTACGAAGCTGTAAAGTTGTTTCCCTCAAATGCTAATCTTATGGCTGTAAAGAGAATTTTGCAGATGCTTTACTGGATTAGCCCCATTAGACTATACAATTGGGACATATTTTCACAAGAGATTTCCAGCAAAAGGGAAAAGTTAAGAACTGAAAACGCATAGTATACTTCTTTTAGTATGTCTTCTTTAAATTAAACTACTTTTCATAGTTACATTTTAATCATGCAAAAGTCGGTTTGAATTTAAGAAAGAAAATGGAAAATGGAAGTTTGAAAAATTGCAGAAGTTGTAAACTCTAGATCTATTTAACGATTAAATTTCAATATCTATCCATTGCAAAATCTGTATTCTTGAACTGTTATTCCTTTTCGAAGTAACCGCCTTTACAGAAGAACTTAGGAATACCGTGCTTCAAAAACAGCCAGAAATGATGCGTACTGTCATATTCGTAACGAATCAAAAAACATATATTTGTAGAATTATTGAAATATTTAAAGAAAAGAAATTAATTAGATAAAAATCGTTTGGTCATAAAAGAAATTAATTTTAAAAAATTGCTTGTTCATAAAATAAATTAATTTAAAAAATATCGTTTGACTGTAAAAGAAATTAATTAAAAAATCGTTTGGCATTAATTCTTTTCTATAGGTTATAAAAATAGTGTGGCAACGATATATTTGTCTTTTGCTATCTTCTATCTTTGTCTAGCAACAGAGAAGAATTATTTTTATTGAAGATGGAATTCGAAGTCAATCAGTGATGTAACGTTTGTGATATAAGTATATGTGTTTGTTTTACATGTTTGTGCTGTGGAAGACGTCCAATAAATATATTATTTTTTATAAAAAAGGTTCCACGATTCTTCATGCTATGCTGAAATACATTACAGTACCTATATATCATGTAGCATCCTACAAGAATATAAATAATATTTCACATGGGACAGATAAAATCTTAGTTTTCATTTTTACTAACATAATTTAAATTTAAAAAAAATTATTTAAAGTATCTCATTAAAATTAAAAACTGATTGGACTACTTCAAATAAACTTGAGTTGCATTTTCTATCTTTATTATGCTCATAAAGGTAGAGAAATATTTATTTGATCAGTAATTCCCGAGGTAATCATACAATCTTAATCATCTCGAAAAAAAGTCGGATTTTAAAACGAAGAACTGCGCTTTCCTCTTCAAGGAATTTGATCATTAAATTTATACTGGGCTTTGGAGGAAAGTAAAATCTTTCTGTAATACGCATTAAAGAGATAGACTAATGCGCTATTATCTTCAGAACTTTTGCCAACATAGAAGCCTTTCAGCAAGTTTTATTGCTATTTGTTTATCCATTATTAATTTTGAAGAAACATCAAAATCTGTATCGTAAATGGCTTTAACCATTGTGATAGTACTGTTACTGCATAAAGCCATATTCTACTCCTTGGTTGCTCTTAAAGTGAAAATGTTTTCCTTTTTTTTAATATACAGTATTTGAATATAAATCTATTTTGAAATATACTTAGCAGAGATAAATTTTGTAGGATTGTAGTATAATCTAGAGGAAATGCAATTCAATTAAAGGAAAAATAATTTGGGAAGCATTTATAAACAAATTAATTGACGATTCCTTGATTATTCTTGTAAAATTTTATGACGAGTCTAATTTAAAAGCAAATTAATGATTTTAAATCGGTGTTGCTTGAGATACAAATAAAAATAGAAGAATCATCCGCAAAAATATAGATGCCTTATAATTCCTTTCGAAATTTGGGAAGGGTGATGTTAAAAACACTATTGCGATTAGAGAAAAGGTATGTATAACTATTTTTCATTTATTTTAATTTAAAAGAAATGCGCGGAAAGTACATAGAATAATCGGTTGAATTAATAGTGGAATGTTGAGATGATTATGGACATAAAATGATGTTAAACATGAATGTCACGTGACTTCACAAAGGACGTGTATGAAGGAAAACTATGAATCGTGTAGACAAGTGAATCGTTCATCTTTAGAATTAAGAAACTATGTTCCTATATTCGTCAGGATTCTTTTACTGAAATCTTCCCGAGCATAGAACAGGATCATGATACAAATTGCCAGTGGCGACTCGACCATAAGGGCCGCAGAGCTGCAGTCCCCCTAAAATTATTTTAAAATTTGTATTTTCGTTTTTACTCTTATATGATTAATTTTCCGCTTTAAGATTACAATAATAAACGAAAATAGAAGAAAAAAGTAATAAAAGTCGTCAACGGAAGGCGGAAAATCAATCAACAAGTAAGGGAGTCGCAGGCTTGAGCTGAAGCAACTTGAATGAACAGAATTCTCACTCTGGGCGATAAATCAGAAGAAAAAAACAACCCTTTCTCCGTTAAATTTAGAGGCACTCTGAGCTGCAGTAACCGCAGATCGCGCTTGGCGAGCGACTTCAGCTTTTGCCATCCTCATTTGGCTTTTTATCGCCTTTACTTAGTAGCCAGTCATTAGGTATTTTTAAAAATCAAAGCTGGAGGAGTTGTAATTTTTTGCTCCTTTATGTTTTTGGGGTGCTGATAACGAATATGAGGTTTGCCACCAAATATTTTTGTTGGAATTTTAGTTATAGCCAAAAATATGAAAAAAATGGTTTTATACTAGTCTTTGCTTACAACTCAAAAACTATCGATTTTTGGTATATTGTCGTTATACATCAAAATAATCAGCACAGAATTTCCAACAACTTTGGTCTACACAACTTTTACAGCACTGTTTGCTTCTAAGCTAAATTGCATTTTGTGGCAGTAAATAACATTTGCACTGGTTTATATAAATCACATTTATGATCTCTTTCTTTTAAAATTCAAACTAAGAAGCGTAAACTTGAGATATCGCTCTCATTCAAAAATTAATGGTAATTTACCAATAAACAACGTTGTAGAATTCTGATACAGTCATAGCACATCTAAAAAAAGTCACATTGATTACCAGTTAAAAAGTTATTACAATAAATAATAATAGCTAATTTAGCTAGTAATGATATTTTATTTAAATCCATAATATTTTTAAAAGTTTCAAAGAAAGAAGAAAAGGAAATGTTTCATCAAATGAAAACACCATATAGTATTGGATGGAAAATCTCGCAGAAACTGAATTACGACTTTTGACGACCAAAGAAACAATTGTTGGAATAAATACTAGAGAAAGATTTCAGTTCACAGAAACTTTCGTCCGCTATTGGTCCAGGTATATTTAGAACAAGAAGAATAAACAGAAATGTTTTCGCTACACGGTATTTTCATTTCTTCTTTTTCCTATTTTTCTTTTTTTTTTACTTTAGTTTTCTTTTCAAGATATAGGAAAAAAATCACTAAAAGACAAGGG
>BGPR01001832.1:147385-179324 GCA_013235015.1 Araneus ventricosus | reverse complement strand
GTGGTACCACCCGTCATGTAGCGCGTGCTTTCAATGCAACGCATAGAGCGGAGATAATCCATGAAAACCTGGGCAAAACATTAAGATATTCAAAAGGACAGGGTCCGTTGCCGATGCAAGCAGATCTAAGCGACCAAAGACGGCAACGTATGAAGCTACGTAAACACAAGATGCTAGCAGTTATGCCCAGGAGTCAGACGAAAGGGACCAGATTTCTCTCTACGCCAATGGGATTAAGCCAAATCTTTTTCGTTTTGAGGAAGGTGAACCAATTGAAAAGAGATGCCAATTACCAAATAAGAACGGATTGACATTAATTAGTTGGCTGAGAGTGGTACCACCCGTTATGTAGCGTGTGCTTTCAATGCAACACAAATAACGGAGATAATCCATGAAACCTTGGGCAAAACTTATTAAGATATTCAAAAGGACAGGGTCCGTTGCCGATGCAAACAGATCTGAGAGACCATAGACGGCAACGTATAAAGCTACGTCAACAAAAGGTGCTAGCAGTTATGGCCCGGAGTCAGACGAAAATGAGATTAACACTCTGACTTCTAAGCCGCCCGTAACCGGCCATGTAACTTCTATACTAGTGGGGCGGATTTTGGCCTGTTGCTCTTCCAAAAGGGGGACAAACGCACAGAACTGAGATAATCCATGAAACCCTGGGCAAAACTTATTAATATATTCAAAAGGAGAGGGTCCGCCGCTGATGCAAGCAGATCTGAAAGACCAGAGACGACTACGGATGAAGCTACGTCAAGAGATGGGCTAACAGCTGTGGGCAGGAGTCAAGCTAAAGTGACCAGATGTCTCTCTGCGCAAAGGGGAATCATCCAAAGCTGTGTAATGCTCATTTTTCTATACCATACAAGTTGCAGATGTTACAACATCTGACTCAGTATGATCCTGACCGTAGGGTCAAGTTCTGTGAGTGGACACTGAACATGCACGAGAATGTTTCTGGTCAAAATTGGTTAGAGCGACTGTCATTGTGTGTCGAAATGGAAGAGAGACATGCGAGACAAATCCTGTAACTGTAGCATGACATGATACCATTTCTACGAATAAAATGAACATTAGTCTGCTCTTTCGACATTTTCTAGGAGACTTATGACTTTCCCAGTATTTTATATCAGTTTATTAAGGCTGTGGAATACACACATAACAAATTAAATTCAAAGAAATTATTTCAAATTGTGTTTTCTTAAATGAGTTTTCTATTATCTATATCGATTTTCTAAATGTGTCATTCAAATGATTCAAATCTCTGAACAAATATTTCATTAAAATAATTAATTCATTACACCACATTGTTAAATTTTTGATTTCTCCCTTGAAAGTAATTAAAAGTGTCTATGATGAATAGGTTTAGTTCAGAATTTAGAACATTATTACAAGTCCTAAAAAGGTGAATCACGTTTAACTATTTTGTATTTTCCTTTTATGTGCCAGATATATCTTTTCAATCATTTTTAAATTCTATTACCTTTGAATTATGGAAGAATTAGGTGACGGATCTTATTATATTTTGCCTATTATTACTGAACTATTGAGAAAAAGGGGACAATTTCTGGTTTGATCACGCTAACGTAACATTTTAGCCTTTTACGAATGCAGCACAACAATATATTTTGTGCTCGTATTGCTCCTATCTAATTTGAGCTTAGATGTACACTGTAAAAAATATCCGTTTTATTCCCGGAGTTTTTCCGTATATTTGACGGTTTAAAGCTGTTTTGTTGACAAAACGGTTTTTCACCGTTTTCCGCTCCAGCCATAAACGGTTTAAAACCGTCAGTTCAAATTCTATTTTTCGTCAGACGGTATTGCTTTCCGTATGATAACTTTCCCTTTTCTTAAATGTAATTTTATTGCATTCATTTCATGTTTTTAATAGGGTTCCATCTCCGCTATTGTTTACACATGTTGCAGTAACCTGTTGTCACTCATGAAAGCTAACCTTAAAACACGTGTTCTGGCAATAGTTGATTTTTACACTACTAGGTGGCGCCACTAGAGCTATAGTGACTTTAAAACTCAAATAGATTATTTTTACTTCCTTTCATGAAGTCTCCGGTGGTCTAGTGGTTAGAGCGGCTGCCTTTTATATCTATGAACGCGGTTTCGATCCCTGGCACGGAGGAGTTAGAAGTTTTGTCACCATCTTGCATCGAAATCGTCCAAGTAAGTTCAATTAAGAATTATATTAATTGAAACTAATAATTAAGCCTTGATTAATTAATATTCTTAATTGATAATACACATCAGCACATTTCAACTCGAACAGAAGGAGAAAAACAACTCAACTCAGTCGATGACGTCACTTACTTCGATGACTTCATTTTTACGGAGAAAAGTTAATTTCATACGGTAAAAAACCGTTGTGACTACGGATTTACTTCGTTACTTTTACGGGAAAAACTTGTTCCTGTATGGTAAAAAACCGTTGTGCCTACGGATTTACTTCGTAACTTTTACGGTTTTGCACAACCAACCCAGCTGCCAGTTTAAAACCGTAAATTTTACGGGATTTTTTTTACAGTGTAGGTGACAGGTTTGAAAAATTCTCTTTATGGATAATAAAAATACAAAGAAAAAATTACGTCATATCTGGAACTCCAAAAGAAGAGCCTACTAGGATAAAATAAAAGAATTTATACGATATAGATAAAGTAAAAAATAGACAAAGAAGTTACCGCTTTATGACTACTATTTATTTATAAAAACATAAGCCAAAAACTTTAGCTTTTCTAATGAAACATCTTTCACTAAGCTTATTTTGAATCTTACATTTATATATTTGGTATCATCCATTATTGAATTGATCTGATTTAATTTAAATGATTTTGACATTTCAAAATCCTACTACGTTTCAATATTATGAACAAAGATTTCTAAAAGAATTAACGAAAAATGCCGTTTTCACTCGGAAGTTCAGCAAGCTATTTCCCTGAGTAGAATAAAAGATGTCGTAATTATCATTTTAATTTCTTTCTCTGTATTATAAAATTTTCTAAGTTTAGAACGTGATGGATGTCATGTGACAGACGAATTAACTGAATTGGACTGCTCCAGGCAGATTTGGCCACAGTTGTACTTATATAGATCCAGGAATTTTTTTAAAAAGTATTCGAGAACTGTATCTATAAAACATTTTATACAAATTGACTTTGTCTTTTTCTAAAATTAAAGTGAAATGTAATGACGGTTCGTAAAATAGGACAAAAATGGAGTTTCTGTTTCATTTATTTGCATTTTTATTATTTTTAATATTCCAATTGAAATAATACAGCTATCGCTGAAATAAAAATTTCGAATAAAATTTTCCATTCTCCTCGATGGAATCTTATGAAATGGGCGAAATAAAACAAATACTCTTCAGTAACCTGTTTCGCTTTCGGTGACCGGATTTTTCAGATTTTCACATGTTCTGTGAAATTCATCCGACTACTAAATCCTTTCTATTTTGAATTCTGAATAAATTAAGGGAAAGCATGCACTGAGAGTATTTCGAAAACTACGTCATTTATTCGGAGCGAAAGAAGATAATTCCAAGCGTTTTGCGCTATTCTCTTTCCTGTTAACGTCAAAACAAAACTAAAAGAGCTTCTACCCCTCTAGAAAGACAGGGGAAACACCAGGCACTAAGAAAATAACTGTCACGTCTATGTAACGAAACAAATTAACTTCATACTAAATGGAAGACTTCGTAAGCAATAGCAGTCGTAGTTTCTCTCTTCCTTGGCGATTTTCTTCAGGATGCCTTTCCCCTTTGGCATCCGCCTCTGGATTTTCTCCCGTCTTTTTCTTGATTCCTTCTTATGTTCTTCCTTTTTTTCCTTCAACATGGATGCAAAGAGGAAAAGGAATGCCCATCTTCGTTTTAATTCGTATTCTTAGTCATTTACTTGGGACAGGAAATCGAGTTCTTATCTTCCTCTTTTATTCCTTCAACTTGAATGTAAAGAGGAAAAGGAATGTCTATCTTCGTTCTAATTCGGATTTGTAATCATTTACTTGGGAAAGAAAATCGAGTTCTTATGTTCTTCTTTTATTCCTTCAACACGGATAGAGGAAAACGAATGTCTATCTTCGTTTTAATTCGTATTCGTAATCATTTACTTGGGAAAGGAAATCGAGTTCTTATGTTCTTCTTTTATTCCTTCGACATGGATGTAAAGAGGAAAATGAATGTCTATCTTCGTTTTAATTCGTATTCCTAATCATTTACTTGGGGAAAGTAACTGCCCATGTTCTTTATTCTTCTGATGTGACAGTGGTTCAGTTCGTTTGACCACATTCGTAAAGGAATCATTGTTTCATCTCCGCTATTTTTCTACATTCATTGCAGCAGACTAGGTGAACCCTTTCCTTGACCCTGTAAGTCTAGTATACTGTATATGAAACTTCTCCGGCTATTCACACTGACGAACCATGTTGCTTTTTAATTTATCTGAGTTTTCTCATATCAATATAATTGCAAGAAATGTTTGGGCATTGAATCATTTGATTTTAATTTTTCCAAAACAGAGAAAAATCTAATGTTTCTTCCTGAAAGCCAGGTAACTTTTTGTTCTTCAAGTATTTTTTTTTTTTAATCCTGTATAATTTAAAAGGCTTTACAATATTTATTATCCTTTGTAAAACCCATTGTACCTATGCTTTGCTGAATTTCACGTCCTAGATGCTTATAGAATTCTTTTGTCTTTTTCACTTAGTTTGAAATTTCATTTATACTTGAATTAGCAATGCTGGAAAGGAAAATATCAACTCCGCTTCTTTAATTAGCTACAAAGAATAAACGAACATTACCATGATATAATGAAACCAAATAATTGATTTAGTAGATACCTCTTTATGAGAAACTATACATATAAAATATCAGAATCCATTGTGTTCATAAAACTGTAAAAATGCAAAAATGCCTAATTTGAATTGAGATGGATTGCAACGATTGACATTGCAAATGACAGTTTTATATTTTCTGGAAATGAACGGTGGATTAACAATGCTTTACCCGTTTGCAACATTTATAATTAATTTTGAAATTTTGTATCAGATTTCCCAAGGCTTTCTGACTGCTATATATCACTGGTTTGTTCTTTTCTGACGATCGCTGAGTTATTTAATTTTAAAATGAGGGAGTCCTTTGTTGGACACCCTATACTTTCTTAAAGTAGAGTATACCAGGTGAAAGTAGACCATATGTGAAATTAGAAGCTTTATATCCCTTTCCTTAATTACGATACAATATTGTAACATAATTTTTTTCCTTCGCATACGTGTTGCTCAACTGTTCTACCCAAAAACCTCTTGTGCTTCATTTCTCTGAGTTGAATATATTCATCGATGGTGACTAATCACCCTTTACATCGTTTTATTCGTCTGGATTGTTGCATAATCATGTTTGAGATGGCTAGAATCATGACTACTGAGGAATGAAGAAAAATTAACCCTATCAGTTGTCAAAAAGCAGAGCATTTATTTTTTTCCCAATGACTTTGAAATCATGTAAAGCACGTTTTTGTTTCTTTGTAAAAATCAATATCTTAAAAATATTTCAGGTCTTGTCTAGTCATAACATAGCGGTTTAGAGGATCTGATTCTTGTTTCTGAGAGAAGACATATTCAGTGTTAAAATTACGTGGTTTGGAAATTTCCATTATCCATATTCCTAGAAATCTAAAAGGATTGCCCACGTATCTCGTGTACCCATTTACCTGCCTTTGCATTTAAAAATGCTTCTTAAACAAACACTTCAAATCAAGCTCTTTTTGATAGTTCACTGCAGCTGCGTATGTAATTCTCATAAATTTTTATGAAGAGAAGATTGAAAATCATTTTATTAATATGGAATTCCATGATTAAAAACTACTTTATTTTATGAATTAGAATGTAATAAATTAAAATTCAATAAATTGAAACAAAGCAGAGGATACATAAGAAAAGGATCATAGTAGAAAGCATGGAATCAAGGAAACTCCTATATATAATGCAAGTAGGATTCCAGCAGCAGCAATTCAAACCAAAAATAAATATACTCTAAATTAAAGGAAAGTAGAATAACCCAATAGAAGGATATCAATTCAACTAAAGATATATGAAAACCAATTTAAAAAATGCATATGTAAAACGCTATTTGCTTGTGACTCAGTTTACTACATTTGTTTCCTGTATCAGCTTCGGTTGTCATTGAGTCTACTTTGGAGTAGTAAAACCTTTATGATAGGACACTGGCCATGCCTTAACAACATATGAATATTTGCCACTTTTGTCACAACCTGTAGATGATGCACTGTGCCATATTGCAATTATTTACACTTGGACGTAATACTTTCTAGATTCCAGAAAGCTTGTGAAACACTTTCCAGATTTCTGGAAAGCATTTCCAATACTTTACAGATTCCAGAAATTTTGGGCAATACTTACCAGATTTCTGGAAAGCATTCCCAATACTTTCCGTATTCCAGAAAGCTTGGGCAATACTTACCAGATTTCTGGAAAGCATTGCCTATACTTCCCAGAAACAATTTTGTTTTTAATTATGTCGATTCATCTTTCAACCATAAATGCACCTTTCTGCATAATGGAGTTTGGTGAAATCCATAGAGAAATAAACAATTTGGTATTACATCGAGTTTTATTAAGTCAATTTTCCCCCTTATATACTGAATTATTTTTAATTGTTTAAGTGACCGCGTTGGCCTCAGGATATAGTCTCAGTGTGGGGAACGGAGAGTTCCAGGTTCGAAACCTGTTTCTACTGGAGATACACAGTGCATATGGGCCGGGTACAGAACGTCATGTTAAAAGCTCACACTAGTGTGAAAGTCTGAAGAGACGGAGGTTGGTGAGGTGTAATCCTCATCATCTGACCACTGGTCAAAATTACCACATCCGTCCCAAAATAGACCTCGTGTTGCTTGAAAAAGGAACTGTAATATATCTAAACTTAAACTTTTGAATGTTTTAATATACTCGTACCATAGGTATTATATAGATTGTTATAAGCGTCAACGATACTAATTCTGTTATCATTTATATTTTACTTTCAGCACTTAATGCATTGTGCTTTACAGTTAAACACGATCCAGCTCATTGTAATAGATTTTTTTACCATTCACTTGATTGAAGAATGAAAGGTAAAATTTCAGATAAACAAATTTTTGAAATGCCATATTCTAAATAGCTTTGACGGATGAAAAAATACTATTTTTTCTTTTTTATAATAGTCGTCTTGTAACTTCTAAATGGGATGATTATCTTGAAAATCACTTCTATAATAGAGAAAGAAATATTACCAAAATACTGAAATATCACTTATATTGAGAAAAGATAAACCCACTAAAATTTAAATTTGTCTCTAAAGAAAACTTAGAAAATTTCTAACAATAGAGAAAATATTGTTAAAAAGTAATTCATTAGGTTAAAAACAATTAATGGGATTCTCTGAGTTTTAGGAAAATGAATTTTTAAAATTTGTTTTGACACATTTTGGTTAAATTCTGCACAATGAATTGAATTCTGAGACTTAAAAAAAATTCAAATTCAACAATGAAATTTTTATTAGATTTGGACATATTTTATTTTCTATTATGAGTGATTCAATCTGCGCTAAAGATTTTACAGATGAAAACTATGTTTAATAATGCATTATGATGTAAAATAATCTATCATATATTATAAATACCTTATGTCAAAGTTATTAGAAAGATTTCGAATTTCAATCATTTCTCCCGCAGGATCATTGCTGAGCATGAATAACTTAGGACCGTTTTAAAATTAATCAGATTAATTAAAAGCAAACGTTTTAAACAAAGTTAGCTTTCTTCGTTAAATATTTAGGCGGCACTATTCTTATCAAAAGTCTTTGATTTCGTGAAAAAAACTATTGCTGTTTTTTTCTGAATATTAATTGCAAGTTAACTGGCATCTAATGTTTTTAATAAACTAAAAGATTTTAAGGAAAGAAAAACGGTAAAAATTTCATACAAAATTTCTAAGCTATTTTAAATTGAAGGTTGAATCTAAAATAAAAAGAATGAATATTGCAACAAAATGCAACAGATGGAAGGGATAGCATTTAGTTTATATCTAGAGAAGATTTTCTGCTTTTTAAGGAATGATTTTCCTATTATAGTCTTTGCTTTCTAGTTCACATTACAGATTGTTTTTCATTCTTTAGTTTTCGTGGAATGATAAGCATGAATATGTATGGAAATTGTTACTTCTTAATCTGTTTTTTGAATTTCAATGTATGTGCGTTGTGTTATTTTATAACAGAGATTCTAACATTTAAAATTTTAGCACAAAAATACATATAAATAAATTTTAGTAATCATTTTTTAAGCCTTTAATTCGTTGAAGAAAATTGTCTGAATTATTTTTAAAATTTTAAGTGTGTCGAAATATAATGAATTTTGTTTTAATAATAATTTGCAATAAAAATCATTAAACAGAAATTAAGTTAAAGACGTAATTATATATTTATACATAATTAAATTAAAAAGCAAAGTTGTTGGGGAAATGTCTTTTATAACTTTTCATTAAGAATTTGTTACTTCACACTTAACATAAATTCATTGTCAAACTTTTTGATGTTTAGTTTTACAGAATTTCCTCTCTGCCAAATAAGGTAAACGACCCAAATATCTCCCATTTAAGCCAGGACTTTTATAAAAGGTCTAATTCATGTGCAGTTTGTCTAAGAAATTTTCAATCTATTATCTGGACAGTTATCCAAAAACAAACTGAATTGCAACTGTAACACATAAGTTTGACACTCATACCAAAAACGTTTTCTTCAGACCGAACTTTTGAGGCTGAATTTCTTCTGCTAAAACCAGTTTTCCTAATATCGCCCAATATATGTTCCTAATATCGCTTATGTCTAAAATGGATTGAAATAAAGTGTAACTTCTGTTATAATCATACTTTCTTGATTAAACCTGAAAATTAAAGCGCAACAAAATTGAAAGAAATACAAGACAGCTTTTTCGTACTTTTAGGAATATAGTTAAAATACTCTTTTAATACCTTTCCCCTAAATAAGATATCAAAATTAAAAAAAAGAACTTAAGAGCAATGTGAGGTGATAGGACATCAACCATTTATTTTTTAAAAGTAATTTTTTTAACATAGTAACCCTCAAAGGGATAGGACGATAATGGGAATACTCAAATGGGCGATAATGGGAAAACTCAAGTGTGAGATATCGGGAACAACCTAACCCTCAAACATGGCGACATCCCGCTTCGGAATCGGATCGCAAACCAGAAAATAAATTGCACCAAAATGTAGCCAATTCTAGTCACAATCACTGCCTCAAATGGTGTAACATTTTGACTTGAACTTTACTGATTATACAAAAAGTAATAAAACGTGATTATTAATTCACCTAACACGAAAATCAGCAAACCCTCCTGAAGAAAAAAAAACACAGCATAGGTTCAAATGGGTTCCTAAAACAGGTTCTGAAGGGGGAAGCTTTGTAGTGGTCACCATATGCCTCTACATTTCAAGAAGAAACCTTGGTAGGCGATATCTGGGCCTCCTACCTTAATCATTATTTCATTTGTGTGGTTCAATCTAAAATGCATGGAACATTCTGTATATATTCTTTGCAGATTTCAAAGCTGAAAGAAAGGAATTCATTCTTCAAAACGAACTCGAAATTTCAGAATTTTTTAAATTCCGGCTTTGGTTTGATATTAATCATAAGTTTTAAAGATCTTACAATTCATTCCTTAATGTTACGAAACAGAATGCGTATTTGTTCTGGTGGATTTTCTGCAGTCGGAAATCAGTATAATATGAAAAAAAGATTCTCAGTTAAACCTTCGACAAAAGAGATTAGCGTTTGGCAGAATAAGGGAGCGGCGGCATATGGAGAACCCCAGGTCGTTTTCTCAACCCCCTGCTTCATATTTCTACCCATTTTTCTTAGTTTATTACTTTAATCTATTCAGGAATCATAATAGAGAGAAATGGGGAAAAAGAGACAGATTAAACAGAAAAAGAAGAACATTTATTCAGCATATGTTGAATAATGGGCCTCTCCACGAAAGGGCTACAGTTTTGTGTCGATCATGAGTTGGTCACCAGATGTATAAACTTTTTAGCAGTTTTCATTTAAAAAGTCGAAAAATCCTCACACTCTAGCTAATTTATCAGTTTTCCTGCGTGTGTCCGTCGTGTCTTTGTCTTCGAATCTGTTGGCAGCACACAGGATTCCGGCGTACTGATTTCGCCGATGTGACGCGAGCGCAAAAAAATGCTTAAATTTTAAGGCAGAAGTCAGAGTGAACGAATTGGCTAGACGCATTGTACTCGAGAGATGTTCCTAATTGGTTAGAGGGATGCAGAGGGCTCAAGGAGGAACAATGGAACATTCACAGCAAGAAATAACTCACTGGCGTACTCAGTACGCCAGTCCCTCTATTTAAAGGTTAAGGGATAAAGACTTTGAAAAATACTTTAGAGCTAATCATTCACTAAAAGAAAAATATTATACGAGCGACAAATAAAGATTAAGAATCGGAAATATTTTATTACATAGAAATAAAAAAAAGGAGTGAATATTTTTATTTCACGAAGAAATGATATTAATAAAAGCAACTTAGGACATAATAATAGAAACATAAAAATAGAAAGATTAACTTCTATTAAAAAAAACTTAAGATTGATGTAGAATGTTGCTATCAAGAGACTAATAAAAAGTTGTAAAGGTGAATATTGCAACGTGTTTAGTAATACCAGAATATTTAGTCGAACAGATTGTTAAAAATTCTGTTATTTCTATACTTACAAGGTTTTCAACAAAATATACGGTAATAGTTCTGTGAGAGCCAGTGTATATGCAGGAAAAAAATAATTTATTTTTGATAATGATAATTATTTTTAGTTTAGCAATTAACGGTGGTGAATTAAAACCTCATAATGAATTAGGAAGTTTGGTAAAATTTCAGAACTCTATCGTCAAAGAAACAGCAATTCAAGATTTTAAAGAAAGCGCGTTTCAATTTTTGAAAGTCAAAGAAACAATTTCTGGGAATAAATACCAGAGAACTGTTTCAAATTCACAGCAGCCTTCCGTCCGTTATTGGTCGAGGCACTTTTGGAGCAAGAAAAATGTGCTGAAAGTTTTTTTTCTCGAACAAAAAAAAGTTCTTTTTTTCTAGTTTAGTTTTTCATTTCAAGATGGTAACCAAAGAAAAAAGAATCTGCGAAAGGATTCAATCCCTGCATTTCGAAACAGAACTCTCAAACAGTGGACCAGCTAAAAGGTTTTTATTCGCGACTGGATTTCTTGATTGTGTTTATAAAAATGTTTGAAAAATTCGTAAAAAATATTTTAGGAAAGTTGAAGCAAAGCCAAACATTGGAGAATAATAATTTTGTAATCCTCTTGTACCTTTGCTTAGAGAACGTGATTTGGTTCACTAAAGTTGTTCTTTACTTCTTTCTCTGCTATAATTTCTGAAAAGTTATTTTAGTTTTACCTTTTGAAATAGTTGTGCGATTGCTTTGAACTTTCAAATGCTTAATTCTTTAGAAAATATCTGAGACATATTTTATATGTTTTCCTACATCAAGTACCTTAATTTTTAGGAATCGTTAGTTAGAATTATAAAATATTTAAAATATTGATGAAATAACTTATGTTTATACATAAAATATTCATCATTCAATATGTTCTTGTTTCTTATTCCACTTGTTCTAGTCCTCAGCTAGAGCTATGTATGGAGCTGGAGAAAGAGGTTCCTCTTCTCTAGCTCTATACATGAGTCCAAAACTATAGATGAACGATTCGTGGTAAAGGAGGAGATTGCAGCTTCTGTTGGCATTAGACCTTGGACGCTCGAGGGAAGAAGTCCGACTTTATCTATTGCCTTTATGCTTTCGCTGGGTATAATGGAATAACCTTCAAGCCTTGGTTGACCCTGCAAGGAGAAAAAACTCCAGATGTACGTCGCCGATTCCACCCAGGGCCACCACCTCCGCCGCGATGAGGCAGCTCAATAGGACTTGGGGGTCATTCAATATAGTTCACATTAATGAAACGTATTAAAGATATTCAGTTTAATTTCAGATGAAGGGATAGTGAGAGTTTTAAGCAATTTCTGAGCACGTACATTTTAAAGAATAATAATAAAAAAAATAAGTGATCCACTCTTGTTCAAGTTAATTATATCTACGGTGAACCTCAAAGGATTATCTATTCTTGCTTTGGCTCCTTAGTGATAAATCCAGTCATAAAACAAAGTTTGATACAAAAAATGAATATTAGTAGAAACACTTATGCTTCTTTGATCTTTAATAGTTCTTATGTCAAAAAGTCTTCCAATAATAATGCAATTAAAATTTTATTGAACACACTTCCTAGTTATCAAATAAACGTTTGAAACTTTTCCAGCTACTATCTTCAGATCTCACTAATTCAAATTCCAAATTGAGGCTGAAGAATGCGATCAAGCATAAGTTATAATTTAAAATGGTTTTTATGTCCCTTTAAAACCATCTACTCACATACGTGTTAATGAAATCTAGGTTCCACCATGTTCCGAAAAAAAAATACTAATAATATTCTTAAAAACTATTGATGAATCTTTCGTGTCCTCCAGAAATAAAGGATTCATTTCCTTTAGCAGTCTCTCCTAACTTCATACAGTCTTAAAACCGCGTGATATGAAATTAAATCTTTGGAAAGCATTTCGAATATTTTTAAAGCGGTATCAACCGAATTAAATGTATTTTCTTTAATTTTTTTTCATAATATATTTTCTGTCATAAAATATTTTCTTCTATGTATCATTTCTGTTCTCTTATGTTTTGCGGCGGCTTATTTTAAATAAAAAAAAATCTGCAATTCCGTTAAGTGAAATATATTTATTTTCTGTGATTCAATTTACGTTATCAGATAATTGTTCTTGGGAAGGAAAATGAATAAAATCCTTAATGCTATGGAAATAAATGGGAAAGAACTATCGCATTCTGCATTTCTGAATAAAATGCTTGTGGTTACTCGCATTATCATTTCATTTTGCTTTTGTTTCGGTATTGATTGCATCAAATGAAAATAATGGTTAGAAGAAAGCAAACAAAATCTTTGAAAGTGAAATGAAGAAGTATTTTCCTGAAACATTTATCATTAACTATAAAAAAGTGGAAAGAAATGATGTTTTTTTAAGTAGCAAATATTCCCGGAGTTAGATCCGTTAAAATACATCGAGAAAACATTACTTTATACGTGAATTTTCAATGATTATTTTATTGTTTGATGTGTGAAAAGAAAATCAATTAAAGACCATGTTCATTAAGCACACTGCATTTAAGAAAATGTGTTTTCCTATGATGAGGTTTCACTTCATAACCAGTTTACAGCTTTAAAATTATACTATTGTTGGGAAATATTTTTAATCTACTTTCTTGGAACAATAATCAGAATCCAGGAGACTGTCTCTTGTCCACCTCTCCAAACTTCTAAACAAGACAAAGAAAAATAATTTGGATCCACGCCAAATTTAAAACCAATAAGCTTAAATAATTTTCTAGAGGACCAAAGTTGAATGAACCCCAAATGATTTGAATGATCATTCGTAACCAAACAAATGAAACTGCTTTAAATACTTAATAATCATTCATTTAACAAGATGTAATAATAGCTATATGAACAATGGACCTCGCGAAGAAAAATGCCATTACTCTGCTCTTCAATGCAATCTTTAAATCATCATTTTACCAATATTGGATTTTAGATAGGGATTTATCCTGTTTGACATTCTCGTTTTCTGTAGATCTGCACCACACTTTTAGAACGTTATTTTTACGTTTCTGTCTTCTTTTACCGGTAAATAATAAGAGTTACGTCGAAAATGCACTGCAACAAAGTTGTAGAAAGTAATTCTCTTGAGACTAGAAGTAATCTTCCAATTATTAAAGCATGAACCCGTAGGTTAGAACCGTTAAAAAAGCTGAGCATTACATGAAAATGTTAAAAGAACATTTTATGTTAATATTAAAATTTCTTAAAAAATTTTGACTCAAAGTAAAAATATAGAGTCCATTTTATGAAATGCAATATCTTTCAGATTACGTCCAAATTTATTTATGATGCAATTGTTTAACGGAAAACATTTAAGCGATTACAGAAAATGTTTGATTTTGGCTCCGTAGTTTTGAAAAGTCTACATGAACATGAACAATCTTTTGAATTTGTTTTTTGCCTAAACCGAAATCATTGTTGATATTTTGCCTATTACATGCATACATGAATACGAAGCAAAAATAAATTATAAATAACATAAAAATTATAAAAAATAAATAAATAAAGGGCTAGAATGGGTAGAAAGGGCTTGTAAACAATTTTAATTGATATATTTCAATTAGTTAAGACAAATAGCAAAACATATTTTGAAATCGATAGAACAATGATTCTTAAACAAACATGTAAAACACGGAACATCTCATTTAATTGAGTTTACCAATATTAAGTACATTTTTCACAGACTCTCCCAATAATTTGACTAAGCATAAAACTAGAATTATATATTTTGGAAATCATTCAGTATTTTACTTTTAGCAGGTTTAATGATATACTCAGATTTATAAATCAGTTTAACTTGCTATAACAGCACAATAGAAATCAATTTTGCAAATAATAAATAACTCATATTGCGAAAAGTCAAAATTCCTACGCTAAAAATCAGCTGTTTTATTTTTCTGAATTTAGGACTGCAATCAATTTACGCAAAATAGTTTTAAATTTATAGCTGCAGAATTTTTAAATTAAAAGCATCACATTTTGAAAAATTTCGCAAGTGAATTTTTTTCCTAATTATAAAAAAAAAAAAACGTTTTAATTCACATTATTCTCAAGTAGAATAATTATTAAAAATATCTCTCATTTCAAAATTTGTCATATGTAGTAGCTACACAACATTGGACTAAATTATTATAGGAAAACTTTATGCGAAATATTAAGAAACACCATTCGCCTAAAATCAAACTTTTCGGTAAACGAAGGCAAACCAATCGTATCCAAACATTATTTAGATTTTCATTTAAACATTTTCTATATATTTATTCTGAGAAATTCTCTAAAATAAGTTTAAATTATCATCAAATTGAAAATAGTAGCAGTTTTAAGAATTCGAACAAAAATCAAATAAGTATTTTTCCACTCCTTCATATATCCTAGACCTTTCAGGAATAAATATATTTGTAAGGTATAAAGAGCTCCGAAATCTGAAATACTTTATGAAAGTTTAAGAAGCTGAAATAAGTCCAATTTTATCTGCATGTTTGGTTGAAAAAAGTATTTCGATTCTTTGTCCCCGGATATATTTTACCTCGATTTCCTCAATTATTCTCAATAGCTTTAACACAATTTTTGGGTACCTGAATTCCTTCGAAAATTTTCTCGAATGCGCTGGATTCTTAAAATTTCGGGATCTCTCTTCGATCAAGAATTTCAAAATATATCCTGTAAACCTGAAACTTTTTCTCTGCCATTGATTGTAAAAGATAAAAAGAAGGAACAGTCAAGTAATCCACAGAAAAGGAATTTTAAGAAAGTCGAACAGTACCCCAGCGCAGATGCTATCAGCTCATAGAAGGCCAGATAAAGGACAGAGTAAAATTGGAGACGAAGAGAATGACGGATAAAAAGAGCATAAATGTTGGATGTTGTAACCAAAGAAGAGTAGTTGAGCACTTACTTTGACCGTCGTTCTTCTCTGGCCCCGTGAAAGTGCCGTTTATCTTAGAATATTTCCCATTTTGCTATAAAAGAATGGATGTGTGGCTTCTTATGTCCATAAGAATCCTCTATTTGAGATTTTATTTCGCAAAGGACAATCAACTTCCAACGGAAAAGAATATTAACTTCCATACTTTTGTCCCAAGAGCAATTTTTGCATTAATAGATTTACAAACTCTTCGGATGGGATCTTGATAGGAAAAAATTTTAATCAAAAGAAATAATCTTACAAGTCTTGAATAGGCTTCGTTCGTAGAAGCATTTTGTATTAAGAGAGAAGCAAAGGCAAATTTTTACGAAGAATTTCATTTGTACAAAACTAATTGTTGATGCTGTTGTGACGGAAGACGATCTTTTATCTATAAACTATTTATTTTACATTTATGTACAGGAACTATGTCAAAACATAATCATGGACGAAATTCTACACTAATTCTTTTTCGTTGCCAGTATCCCTAGCTGAATAACAAGTTACATAATTAGAAAAGACAACAGGAAGTACGAAATATAAAATGGGTGGCAACATTCCCCCACCTTTGTATTGCAGACAAACACTTTAAAGCAATACAAACATAAACAAATTATTACACACTGGCGTTACAAAAATAAAAATTATTAACAGTACACAAATTCAGTCTTTTAACTGGAATTAATGGACGGCCACATCGAGATTTCTTTACTTCCTCGAGAACATCAGCTGCAGTAGAGCCTGGGTTTTGCGCAGCTATATCAGTTCCTTGGTGGTCCTCGATGAGATGGTCACTAGCGCTGAGCTCCAAAGGGTAAATTCGTTGAAGCGGTCGTATGATCTCACCACTGGCTAGTCGTAATTTAGCCACACGCTCCACGCCGTCCTTGCCTGGAAACAATTCGATCACTTGAGCCAAAGGCCAATTCATTCGGTTTGGGTTCTTTGATTCAACTCTGACGATTTCTCCCGGAGAAATCATCTTCCTTTTTGAAGCTACTTTAGGACTTCTTACTAACTCTCCAAGGTATTCTTTGTAGAAACGTTTGCGTAAATTTGATCGTAAGGTGTGAAGATAACGCACTCGTTTCAATATATGCTGAGAATCAATCAGATCCAAATCAAATGTTTCTCTTCCTTTAATATCTTGGATGAAATGAGCAGGCGTAAGAGGATTCAGCTCCTTCGGAGTCTGACAAATATGTCAATGGTCGCCCATTTATTGTAGCCTCACAATCGGAGAGTAAAGTCAACATCTCTTCATATGTTACGCATGCTTTGCCCAAACACTTTCGGAGGAGTTCTTTAATGCTGCGAGCCATCCTTTCCCAAAATCCACCGTACCATGGGGCGGAAGGAGGGCTAAACAACCATTTTATTTTCATTAAAGAACATTCGGCTTGAATGAAATCCCAGTCCAAAGATTTCAAAGCATTTGCTGCCCCTACGAAGTTCGTACCATTATCAGTGTATAGCGTAGAACCTCTTCCTATTCTTGCCCAGAATCTTCTCAAAGCTTGCATAAACGATTCGGTGGAGAGAGATGAAACCAGTTCTAGATGGACTGCTCGATATACTGCGCACGTGAATAGAACTATCCACGCTTTGCTCCCACCACGCAAGGAAAGAGGACCGGCCAGATCTGCGCCAGTTATTTGAAAGGCTGCAACTCTGTGTATTCTGTCGGGAGGTAAAGGAGCTGGATCTGGGTTAACTTTGCCAGCTGTCAGCCTTTTACATTTTATACATTGTCGTAAAATTGCCTTTACAACTCTCCGACCCTTGGGAATCCAGAATTTTTCTCTTAATTGTGCTAAGGTCGTTAACACTCCAGCGTGCATTAGGGATCTATGAGTATGCAAAACCAGTCTTTCTAGAAGAGGATGGTCTGGTAAAACTGTAGGATGTGTAAAGTCCTCTGGATCTTGACTGAGAATCAGTCTTGTTTGAACTTTCAGGATGCCATTTTCCTCGAAAAACTGTATCGTATCCTTGTATTTCTCACGTATTTCAGAGGGCCATTCTGACTGCATGAATTTTATTAGGGTCTCCTCTTCCTTTTGAATCTCTTCACATGAAAGTGAATTAACTAACTTAGGAGAGTTTCTCTTAATATTGTTGCAGAATCTGAGAACATAAGCAGTCATTCGGAGAATTTTCTGATAGCTCGAAAAGTACAGGAATCTATCTCCAAATCTAACTTCGTTTCCTGTGGCTAAATGTGTCACAACTGTCTTACGCCGCTCTAGAAATGCTTCATCCGGAGTCTCTGATACCTCAGAACATGTCCAAGATTCGGCATCGTTATACAGCCAGCTGGGACCCTCCCACCATTTGCTTTGCAGGATGTCAGACCAATCACAGCATCGAGTAGCTAGATCAGCAGGGTTGACTTCTCCAGGTACATGTCTCCAGTCATCTATATTGGTCAAATCCCTGATTTCCTTCACTCGATTTCCATCGAATGTATTCCATGGCTCCTTTTTCTTAATCCAGCTTAAAACCACCATTGAATCGCACCAAAAGTATGTTTTAGAAGCAGTTCGTAGGATAGAATCCACCGTTTCTGCTAATCGAGCGCCTAGAGCTGCTCCCAACAATTCAAGTCGTGGGATTGTAGATTTTTTCATTGGAGCAAGTCGAGCTTTTGCTGCTATGAGTTTGACCGTCACTTGTCCTTTGAATTCACATCGTAGAAAGGCACATGTAGCGTAAGCGTAGGCAGAAGCATCTGTGAAGATGTGCAACGTGAAATCATCGTAATTTTCAGCAAACATCTTAGAGATATTGAACATTTAGACATGAAATGCATGGTTTTCTCCCAAAGTCTATATTTATGTTCAAGTTCTACAGGCAACACATCGTCCCAGCCTATTTTTCCTCTCCAAGCTTCTTGCATAAGCAATTTTGGTAACAATAAAGCTGGAGCCGTAAAGCCAATCGGATCGTATACACTGTTGATCACAGATGGCAATACCCTTTTTGTAACTGGCTTTTCTTGGGTGCAATCTGTATTTGCTGGCAGCTTGCAAGAGAATTCGTCGCTGACTACATCCCAACTCAGGCCAAGTACCATTTGCTTATCTTGATCTTCCTTAGAGTCATTAGAAGCCCAACAGCGCAATTCAAATGCGCCTTGTTTCATTATTTCTATGGATTGCGATTTCAGTTGTTCCAGTTCTGTAGCGTCATTAACACTCGTAACTAAATTGTCCACGTAGAATCCTTCTTTTAAATGACCAATTGTCTTCCTGAGGCTCTCTGTCTGGAATTTTTCTCGTTTTAGATGGTAACTTATAGTGGCATTCAGCAGAAAAGGGCTGGAGGAAACGCCGAAGACTACTCGACAATGACGATAAATTCTTATTTCCGAGCATCCAGTGTTCTCCCACCATAAAAATCTTAGGACATCTCTATCTTCAGTTCTCAAACGTATCTGTAGAAATGCCTGTTTCACATCTGCAATTACGCCTATGGCACCAGAACGAAATCTTAATAGTAAAGGCAGTATTTTATGTATAAGACTTGGGCCACACTTAAGAATTCATTCAAGGAGGCACATCCCGGTTTCTTGAACGAAGCGTCGAAAACTGGGCGAACCTTTGTGGTATTGCTTGATGGCTTAATGACGGGTCTTTGAGGTAGGTAAAGGACTTCCTTGGCAAGCTGATTTATTGGGACAGCTTCTATAATACCTTCTGCCTCCCACTGTTTAAATACGTTATTGTAGGCTTCAAAGTAATTTTCGTTTATCAAACGCTTAGTTGCTGTACGAAGTCTGGATTCTGCTGCGTCGTATTTATCATACAGAGCAGGATGTTCAGCTAGCCATGGTAAAGCCACTTCATATCTTTGATCTTCACAGATCCTAATTGTTTCCTTAAAATGGGTCAAAGTTTCTTCTTCAAGAAGGCTTTCATTTGTCTTCTCTATGGGATCTGTAATGCTCAAAACTTCCAAGTCCCACATTTTAGGCACGTCCATATTCTGTAAGCTTAATGTGACCAGGTTAACAACTTCCTTTTTCTTCCCCAGTCCTAAAATTGTCCAACCCAGCAAGGTCTCAACTGCAGATACTCCTGAAGATAATACTTCTATTCTGCCAGTCAAAATGCTTCCAAGTATATCAGCTCCCAGAAGAACTCGTATAGGTGGTGAATCTCTTCCAACATCTGTAAGTTTTATTCCTCTGGAAGCAAGCTCAGAAAGCAATTTTCTGTCATGTATTCTAGGCAGGGCTGAGCATATCTTTTGTTGCTCGAGAAGAGACAATGGAGTTGAATATTTGCGATTTAAGCTTTCTACGTTTACCATGTATCTCTTATGCTCAGAAGCACGGGAAATTCCTCCGCCAAACAGTCCTTGAGAAAATATCTCTCTTCCAGATGGAGAAAGGAATAGTTCTGCAGCTAAATTCCTTTCAATATAGGACCGCTGGGATCCATCATCCAACAATGCTCGAACACAGACTTCCTTGTCTCTATTTCGTAGTCTGATCATAATAGTTTTGAGATATATTTCATGTTCAGAGGGAAGATTTCTTAGCAGTGTTTCTGTAGATCTCTGCTCATTATCGGCTGTTCTGTCCTTAGACGAAAAATTACTTTCCTTTTCCTTGCGTAAATCTGGGCAAAGTAATGGATAATGTCTCCGTTTGCAAATTAAGCATCTCACACTACTATGACACCTTTTTGCTAAATGTCCAAATTTAAGGCAAACGAGACAGCATCTTTTTCTTATAACTTGCGATTTTCTGTCCTCATAACTCATATCAGATAACCTTTGACAGTCTTGACTTAGATGAGGGCGGTCACAGAAAATAAAATTAAGTTTTGCACCAGTTGTACTTGAAATTAACGTAGCCGCAGTGGGTTCATCTTTATGGACCGATTTCTGACAATCTTTTCGTATAGTACCACTTCCCCTATCTTTACCTAATCCTTCACGAGCTAAACGTATCATTTCTTCTGATTCGACTTCATGGCGTAAAAAGCACATAAGTTTTTCCAGGAATCTCTGACTTGTACTTTCTGAAATTCCACTCCTTTCCCACGCTCGCAGAACATTTTCTGGCAAACATGACTCCACCAATGGCTCTAGAAAGTCAGCAAATTTTTCTTTTGTGCGCAATAAGCTTTCCAATGCTCTTAATTTTGTTTCTAGCATATCGTAGAGAGTGGCTAAATCAGGGGCATTCTTTCCAGTCGTAGCATTTTTCAGAACCAGTGAAAGGAGATCGCGGACATATATTTGCACCAAGAGGTCTTCCCGACCAAATCTTAATTTCATCTGTTTGACGGCTTTTGGATAATTTTCAGTTGTTATTGGGAAACTGGAAATTAATCTAGCAGCTCTCGAATCAGGCACCATAGACTGGTATAAATATTGGAATTTGTCTATAGCAGTCAGTTCCTCTGAGTCATGAATATTTGAAAATATACTCCAAAATGTCAAAAATTCCTTAGGATCACCAGAAAACATGTTTAATTCAAATTTAGGTAAGTTTAATTTTACCACATCAAGCTCGGAAGAACTTTCCAAAAAAGATCCAGAATCTTTATTTAATAGCGTTTCTAACTTGGATTTAAGCTCAAGAAAATGATCTCTATAATCCTCTGCCGCCTGAAAATCAGCTTCGTATTCAGCAGCAGTGTCGGTATTTTCTAAAAGTAACGACGAAATTTTATTCTGAATCTCATCTAAAAGTAAGAATTTATATTCTAACTGAGAGTTCAATGCGCGCAGCTTATCGCCATCCTTGGCGTCTTCTTTCTGCGCCAAACATTCCTTCAATTTGTTCGCCGTAGCCGTAAACGAAGTTCTTAACGACTTTCGTTTTGTTTTCAAAGCATCCATATTCACATGAAACTTAAAATAGTTTCTTAAAATGATTCACAATAAATTCTTAATGTCTGTTTATAAAAATAAAATTCTGAAACTTAAATCACTTTCGTAAACTTCATATCATAAATCATAAGCAGTAATTTAAATTATTCGTACCTGCACATTTTATAGTTCTGAATTCTTCGAAAGCAGAATTCTGTCCTGTCACGGACGCCAATTTTTTGTGACTGAAGACGATCTTTTATCTATAAACTATTTAATTTACATTTATGTACAGGAACTATGTCAAAACATAAACATGGACGAAATTCTACACTAATTCTTTTTCGTTGCCAGTATCGCTAGCTGAATAATAAGTTACATAATTAGAAAAGACAACAGGAAGTGCGAAATATAAAATGGGTGGCAACAGATGCTTTCTTCAGTTTTGTAGATTTTTTGTCATGATGTTCTAATTATTCTATGGTTTTTTGAGCAATAATAGCGAGGGCAAGGACCTTACACTGTAAGGTAGAAAAATGTTTCTTATTGTTCAAAGTCTTTTTGTTCCACAAATGTTAAACTATATCAAACATACTTCATGCGTGAATATTGTAGAACAATTGGGAGACTTATTATCATGGCGAGAGGGGGGCAATCGCAGATGGCCTCATTCTCGCATTACTCAATTAGTTAAGGCGTAAAGAATTAATTATTTGAATTTTAAATTAGAATTAGAAGGTTTTATTCAAATAATATGAATATCAATATAGGCCTACCTTTTATGTCGTTCAAAGGATCTCGGAGTTTCCAGTGTTGATTTATGAGCTACAAGAAATGTTGGTTAATCCATAAAAATGAACCAAGTCCACACCTATTAATGAGTCTGAAGTATATTTTGACTTAGAAAAACATATATTCGATATTTAACCCATATACAAAGTTACAAATTATTGTACATACAACATCAATTTAGAAGCAGAACTGCACAATTCTAAAGTTTTACTTCTCGTATCTGGTTTCACTTTCAGTTTTGAATTTACCAGCTTGTAGAGTTCTTTGGTAGATACACTCTGGTTTTGGGCAATGTGATCGAGGGAAGTACAGTATGTTTTGAACACTCTCCCTTTTTACTTTCTCGTATACGAAGTATGGAAAGTGAAAATACTGTAAACGTCAAATACTTCGAACTCGAGATTTTGACGAATCTCCACGTTTTAGACCTCCCTGAGTCCGAAAAACACAATTTTTGAATTATATCTGACTGTGTATCTATCAACACGATAACTCGAAAACTATTGGAGATACGGGGATGAAATTTGGTTTGTGATCTTGCCACATCATTTGTAGCTTTCTACCTAATTTTGGACGAAATCCGTCTAAGGAAAGTCTGTCTGTTTGTCCACTTTCATGTGAATACTATAACTCAAAATCTTGAATAGGTAGATGAATAAAATTTGGTACGCAGTTTTATCATCATGAATGTAGGTCCGTATAAAAGGTTGGACCAAATCCGTCAACGAGTTGACTGTCTGTCGGTCTGTATAATCGCAAATTTGTGAAAACAATCACTTTTTAAGATAATGACTTAGATATATGAAATTTGGTATGTGGCCTTCTAACCTTAATTGCAGATTTGTGTTTAATTTTCGTTTCAATCCGTTAGAAAAAGGTTTCAAATTGCATATTTGATTCAAATTGTACATTGCGACTGTGTGTTGGCGAGCGTTTCGTTTTTTTTCCCAAGTTAGTATGGTTGGCTTTTGACCTTGGCGGTCTACGAAGGATATTTTAACTAATGGCAAACATGCGCTTCGGAAATTATGTCAACCCCTAAAACGAAACTTTGTTCTAACATTCTCCAGATGGAAGCTTGTGAATAACCAGAGGTATGGTGAAATCTTGTGTGATATCTATAGTAAGATTTCGTACTCAAAAATGTTTACTGCTTTTGGTGCCTCGGCGCACGTAAAACTTGCAAACATACGCAATTGTTTCTGAAAAATATTAAGTTTTTGGGAATTCATAAGTTTTATATGTTTCATTGTAAATTCATAATTTTTTTCGCAAAATAACCAGGCCTTGGGTAAATACCCCAAAAATATTTACATACGCACTGGGTATTAAAACAGCTAACATTAATGGTTGTTTGCAAGAAAGTTTCGGGGAGGTCACTTCCGCTTTTCAGTTTCAGGCCTTGTTCAACCGGAACTCAGCACTTCCTTGTCTGTATCGTGATGGCGGTCGAAATTTACGCCCAGCTCTTGTGGTAACTGGATTCAATTCTGAATGTCTTGGCTTTAGGATCTTCTGGAATATCCGGAATCTTTCAATAGTTGGTAAAAATGTTTTCTCCAGCTAGTTATAAAGGACACATCTCACGGAAATGTCTGATTACAATTCCTGATTTAGTTTTCATATTTGCTCGTCTTACTCTTCCACCTTTTCTGTCTTTGCGAAACTTGGGTCGTAAATCTGATATCAAACTTTTTCGATGCATGAAGCACGTTATATTTTAAAAGCAATAAATATTAGTCCAACAGGTTAAAAACATAACAATATCGACCACTTTCGATAAAGAATCAAATTAAAAATCAGGATTATAAAAAGTGTACAACAAAAGGATTTTAGACTTCTATGAGAGTCATAGCATATCAGTTTATTTTATTTTTTCGCTAAAATCAAAAAATAATTATTATAATTAAAAATAACAACTTATTTTGTAAGTAATAACAATTTACTTAAATCCATAATGCTTTAAAAATTCACAAAATTCAAGGATTATTAAAAAAAAATTAAAAACTATTTATAGCATCTGAAGGGAAACTTTCAAAGAAACGTAATTTAGATTATCGACGATGAAAGAATCAATTTTTGCGGAAAAGCACCGAAGACAGATTTCAATAGCACAGCAACGTCGCGGCAGTTAGGAACAAGCAAAATGCGCAGAAATGTTTTCGCTAGACGGTACTTCACTTTGTCTTCCTTTTCCTCTATAGTTTCTTTCTTTTTCGTATACTACTGTTTATTCCAAGATATTAGGAAAATAAGAAAAATCAGCAAAAGGGCTTGATTCATTGCATTCGAAAAAAAAAAAACATTCACTGAATTTCGAAACAGAACTCTCAAAATTTAGACCAGCTGAAGGTTTTTACTAGCGACTGGATTCTATAATAGTGCTCGTAAAAATGTATGGCGAAATCGTATTGAAAACAGAAAAGAAATTCTGTAATCTTCCTGTACTTTTACTTATAGAGCGTGATTTGGATCACTGAAGCTTTTCTTTATTGCTTTCTCTGTCCGAAATCGTTAAAAATTATTTTAGTTTCTGCTTTCTGCAACGGTTCTAAGGTTGCTTTATACGTCTCAGGTTTTTGAAATATGTCTGGGATGTATTATATCTATGAATTATTTTGTAGCTTAAAAATATGGACTAAATGTTTCGTTATATATCCCGATGGTCACTGAGTATATTCCAAGAAAGTTTCATGCAATAATCGAATACAAAATATTTCGTTGTGTTACTAACGTATCTAGTTTCATTTTAAAAGTACAAAAAAATGAATTTTATTTGTGGAGGAGTTAAAAATACTAAAATAATAGCAGGCAACGATAAGAAGCAAGAATCCGGTGGATGACGTCATCAGTGGCCATTCATCAATGCAGATTCAAAGCTAAAATAGGTTTTCGGTAGAGGAAAAACACATTAAGGTCTAAATTTAATTTCCTCTAAGGCCTGAACCAATTCCGGAATATATTGGAAAGAAAAGCATTTGCCCACAAAGAAGCTTCTATTTATTTTTTGTTTTTTCAGATATTCGATACTTTTTTTTTGTATTTTAAATATTCAATTCATTTTAAAAGGGCTCGACTTTCTTCATGAAGGTCTTAAAATAGATTTTATGCAAACTCAGTATATTTCAAATTTCTGTTTCACGTCTTCAGCATTTTTTTCATAAAGCTGCACTTTATTGCAATTTAGATTTTTATGATTAAATCTTGATTAAGATGGCATTTCAAGTTTTTTAAAATCCTCGAGGATATACATAATTCCAATTTTACGTCATCTGTAAACTTATGATTTCTTAGGAAACGATTCCCTATATATGTATTTCCAAAAACTATAAAAATCTTAGTGCGTTTTTTTCTTCATACCTTCTTTGTGTTAAACAACAAATTTGTTATTTACATTCGATATTTTGATAAGAAGCTCCGAAAAATATAGTCAAATTTTAAAAATTAGGCTAAAATTGACTGTCTGAAAATGCTCGATCAATGCAGTTTTGGTGGAATTGGCACGGCACTTCACTGTGCCACAGAGTGTACCCTCACAGTGTCTTGACATATTAGGAAGCCGGCTCCAAAATTCGAAAAGAGAATGGCTGAAAAGAATCACCAATAACCTCGTCTCCAGGCAAAAAATTCGTGGGGTTAGTGAAATTCATTAGTGAAAACAGAGACCTCTACCGACAACCTTAGCCTTCAACGTTCCAGCGAAATCAACCATCATACTCCAATTGAACAGACATTCCTCTCTCCTCCAAAAAAAAAGAAAAAAACATTTTAAGAAATGAAAACTAATTCGAAATAATAGAGTGATAGTGTAAATTTCTGTGCTGTTTATAGTGTAAATCTCTGTATTTTTTGTTTGTTTTTGTATTAAATAAAATTCCCTTGTCGTGTCCATCAAATCGTTCAGTGACCGGACTGGTTACGAGTACAGACATAAGGGACTGTGTTCTGCTCTATCTGAAATTTTATTTCATTCTAATTTAAAACATACAAATCAGCAATATAAATATTATAGGATAACACGGAATAAAAGTATCAATGTGCCTCTAGACAATGAGAATTATAGTAAGAAACAGACTATTATGCTTCGGAATTCGAAAAAAGACTTAATTAAATTTTAATTTATACCAATAATTAACCCTTTCAGTCCCAAACGTATATTTATTCATTCTGAAATTTGGTAAATGCACTCATTTTAGGCCTAAAATGAAAGTTCAAAAAGAAAAAATAATAAGAAAGAAAAAAAAATAAAAAGAGGAACATATAAAAAATTTAATAATTTTTTTAAAAAACGGCTAAAATTAAATATTTTAACATATTTAAAAATAAGAAGAATGGAATTGTGATTGTGATTTCAATTAAATTATGCTAAAATTAATTTTTATTTTGGCTTTTTTCGCTGAATGAAGTGAATTCCAAAAAGGCGATTTTTGAATAGATAAAATCGTTAATGCAGCCATTTTTCGATAGGAATAAAAAATATATTTGAAAAGATAAAAATGCGAAGACTTTAATGATGCCCATTTGGCATCAGAGGCAGGTTTAGATGCCCAACAAAAAATGATGAAATGATGATTCCAAATGGCATCATTGGGAATAAAAGTTTTAACAATGCAAATCTAATTATTTGAAAAGCTCTTTTGAAAATTATGCATTTGATGATATTTCAATTAATAAACCCGAATGCACCTTTACCTCCTATAATCTCATTACTGTAAGTGAATTATTCATGTAATTCTACACATTTTTGCATTACTCCAAAGAAAAAAAAAATAAGACCAGCCTAATAATTTTTCTTGATGTAGCTTATTTAAATTTGACTTCATACTTTTATTTAATGAAAATAAATTTTCTAATTGAATTTAATTAGTTTTCTTGTTATCTATAAGCTTTTGAATAAATAAATTACTTCTGAATACAATAATAGGATTAACAGAAAAATAATTCTTAATGATTAATTCTATTATAATTTATCAAGTAAACAATATGAAATCAATTAAAAATTTTTGCGTTATCTACTTTGATCTCTTGATTCAAATTTCAGTTTATATGTTTAGTCTTTTTATAGCACATTTAATTCGTTTGATTTTGCAATTTAGATAATTACAACAAAAAGCGAAAGTGCAATAGATATATGCAGAAAAAAAATTAGTATCTGCAATTAAAACTTTTATTCGGATATTAACAAAATAAACAGTTTGGAGATAATTATAATAGTTAATATGAATGTCGAAAAATATATCATCCATATTTCTGATTATTTTAAATACAAGAACAAATATAAATTTTTCGTCATATTCTGTTCGACGGACATTTAAAAATATATTTAATTTTTTCGTGGTTTAAACAGATTTGAAAATACCGCTTCTGGTATACTTATATAAAGTTCAAATTATTAAGTTATATGAGTGTTATTAATTACCAGTCGAGGCTTATCTCTTTAAATCACTTTTATGTTCTTCCAGTGGGCGCGAGTATGTGTGAGATATACTGGAAAAAATTTCGTTTTATATCTTTTTACCAGAGAGCGCTACGAAAGTATGACTTCGTCTATTCTTCCAGCTCCTTTCGACGAACTGTTAGTCATCATTTAGATTTCGAGGCGTTAATAAGACTTTGCGAATCCCAGTGGCCGCGTGTATGTGAGAGATACACTGGAGAAAAATTTCGTTTTATTTCATTTTACTACATGAATTATAATAATACAAAGAAAAAAATTACATTATGTTTCGAGCTCCAAGAGAAGGACCTACTTTGTTAAAATTAAGCTCATAATACATATTAGATTTATCCAGGAATTGCGGTAACGCTTGCGTGATTTTGTTTGGCTACGTGCCAAGGAGATTCAGACGGTGTGTTTAAGTGTAAAAATTAGTATATACAGGGTATAAATGGATATTATTGCTATTTGATTGTTCACATTATTTATTTTTTAGTCAAGTTTAGCGGCTTCCTTTCTTTTTTTCTTTTATGTTGATTCATCGGATTGAATTATCATATGTCCTTCGTTTTCTTACTTTTTATTTATTTCATGCACACAGAAGTATTTAGAATAGTTCAGCCTTTGTTAAACGGTTTCCTTTTTACCGTACTTAATTTTTGAGATGAATGTTTATATATTTAATACTTTTCCCTTAACCGTTCTTACACTGAAAGGCTCCTTTCACTCAAAGATTTGCATTCATCAACTCATAATTTTTTTATATTGTATTTCTGTCAGTGGAATTTTGCATTATTTTTACCCGGACAAAACGAAAGTTAGTGTCAGTTAATTCAACAATTCTGTTTTTCATGCTTTTTTTTCTTATTTCTTAAGCACACTGGCAATATGCATGAGGTTATTTTTAACAACTTTCATTAGTAAATTTATGACAATCAGATCTGAGATATGGTTGGCAAGGGAAAAGCCCGTCTTAGACGGGCAGAAATCTTCTATTAGCCCAGATAGCAATTTCAGTTTGCAGCAAATTTTCAGCAGACTTGCACTGCAAGTCTGCAAGATTTCTGCAAATTCGTCACGACAAGTGTGCAAGTGTGAAACAAGCTTGCAGCAAGTTAACGCAAGCCTCGAAATCACCCTAGGACGAACTTGCAGCAAGCTTGCATTGCAAACTCATTGCAAATTATAGCAAAAACAGAGTACGAACACAACCCAGGATAGAACACGCGACCTACCGGTTCGGAAGCTGACGCGGTAACCACAGAGCCAGTTAAACTTTGAGAGGAAAAGATAGATTTCGCTAATACAACGTTCCATTCGATTCGTATACGATTTCTTTTAAACTATTCTCTTGATTTCATTAATTTTTTGAGTTGCGAATATGATTTGAAGTCAAAGAGAGAGCGATTTTCGCTAATAACTACGTTTTGTTAGTAGAATAAATTATGAAATTAGAGTAATTACTTTAAAATGGGACAAAATGTATAAGTTTATTTTTCAACAAACATTGACTGTTTTTTCGGTTTAATTTTGTTTATAAACGCTAAAATTTCAACATTAAGAAAAAGGCGATATAGTTTTTTTTAAAGTGCGAGTGATATATTTAGCAAAAAGATGGAAAATGTTTCAAAATTTTTTTTATCAAAAAGTTAGTTTTTTTTACAAATTATCATTGATTTATTGAATTAATAAAAAGAAGGACGGTCTAGGAGATGCTATTAAAAATCGGATGTTTTTTTTAAAACAGAGACAAAGATAATTATCTCTTTGTGCTGTCTTTGCAGGAAGCTTGTTTTGCAAACTTGCAGAAAATTTGATCTGCAAGGGAGGTGGCGCTATTTTGTCACATCGAACTTGCAGCAAATCCGTTTCAAGCGAGGGTGGCGCTAGTTGTCACAGCGAACTTGCTACAAGTTCGTTTCAAGTTTGACGCGTCAAATTTTGCCATGACTAGGGAATATCAAGTCAAAATCAAACTTGCTGCAAACTTACGTGCTATCTGGGAGGGTACAGATGAAATAAAAAGAAGCGAGGAAATTTTCCATATATCTGCTATTTATTTATGAAAAATACTTAAAATCTTTAACGCTTCTGATGAAACATGTTGCACTGGGTTAATTTTGAATCCTTCGCATATGTGTTTAAAATAATTTATTATAGAATTATAAAATCAAATGCTCTTGAAATTTTAAAATTCTACTATGTTTAAAATTATAAAAAAATCCAAATTATAAAATTATTTCAGTCTCTGTCTTACTAAGTGTTAGATTGCAAAAATGCAACTGCATCATTTTTCGGCTTTACCAGTACTTTTAAATAATTTATATTTTCGCCACCAAAGTTTCTTTCCTATCTTGTGTCAATTTTGGCAACTTTTAAATTATCAACGAATTTTTTTATAGTTTTATTAAATATCTTAATTTATCATTTTCTTTTTGTAGCAATCACCTTAATTATTAAACGTTTTAACTTTTTATGTAATTCCTTCTAATGCTTCAATGTTTATTAAATTGTAAATTACTTTTATTTCATTGGATTATGTGCTCGCCATTTTTAACGGCGGAAGCTTCTGTGTGTTAACTGTTGCGCGTCACCTGGCTGAGAGAGATTCCTTTGTGTAACTAGATTGGCTTGTCTAAACGTGTAAGAAAGTTGTGCATCTGCGGGGGCCGTTAGGCCTTTTCGGTTCTCGCCCCTGCAGAGATACCGATATCAAGAAGAAAAAAATTTTTGTAATCACCAGCGAGATATTTCAGCGATATTCTGCAAAATGTTTGTAGATTGGAGTTTTAGCGATGCAATTTTAAGCTAAAGTAGTGAGTCCTTGTGCAACGAAAAACGCCCGCCATTATGTGTAAAGTTGATGAACGTCTAGAGGCGTATAAGTCTGCAACGTATTGTTCAGTTACTTAGTACGAATTTTAATAATGCTGAAAATGCCTAAAACAATTAAAGGAGCGAAGCAATACAACCAATAAATTGTGGACTTTCAGTGCGTTCCAGATCTACATTTTTCTATGGCAGAGCAACATTTTGTTTATTCTTCCGACTCCTTGCATAAAATCTCACCCGAGTTTTTAAAATTGTTTACGCATTAAGGAAACGGAATATGTCTTCTTTTATTTCAATTCTGGCTCTAATATGTTTAAAGTAAAATTTCAATGAAAATATTTTGAGTTTTGATGAAAGCGCTGAAGTTTATTTTTTTTAAAGTCTGCAGCTAAAAATGTTTTATTATGTTTATATGTATAATTGTATGTGAATTGTTCTGTCTGTCTTATCGTGTGCGTCATAATCAGGATAAATCTATTTGTTAAAATTGGCAGTAATTTAATTTAAATAATTGGTAAATAAAAATATTTAATTCAAAACACTTGACCTCTTTTATCTTCCTTTAAGTATCACAATGCTATGTAAATTTATTTCAGCAATTCTTCCACTATTGGCTGTTAATTTCTAGGTAGTCTGAAGGTAGGTAATTTCTTAAGCGAAAGTAAAAATTGTATTATTTATTGGTATTCAATTTTTAGCACCAATTGATCTTTCATAATTGAATATATTATATATCTTTCATAATGGTGCCATAACATCAATTGTAAATCAATTTTCTAGACTTCTAAATTTAAATTCAAATATTTTATCTTAACCTATATTTACCATTTTTACATTTTAACACTAATTGTATCCGGCTACATCTATGAGTTCCTCTCAATTATTTTTATTTCTTATTGCAAAATTTTCCATGTCTAGAAAGTGGAGGACGGAGTATGACCAACAAAACCGTTCAGGTGAACTGCGCCAGGAGGATTTGGCCACAAGAGTACTTAATATGATTAAGTGGTACTTAATAAGATTTAAAAATCGCTAGGAATTTGTAACAGTTTTCGTGCTCTGTATCAACAAAATACGATACAAATGTATACCTTTGCATTTGTTTCTAAATCAAAATGAAATTTGGCGAAGATCCCTACATTAGACCAAACATGCAGTTACTATTTGTATTTATATGGAAATTTATGATTAATATTTCAATTGAAATGAAACAGATATCGCTGAAATAAAAATTTTTGAATTCAATTTTCCACTTCCCATTCTTCTTGATAGAATCTTATGAAATGTGCGAAATATAACTAAGACTCCTCAGTAAATA
>BGPR01001832.1:135596-147375 GCA_013235015.1 Araneus ventricosus | reverse complement strand
GAATCTTATGAAATGTGCGAAATATAACTAAGACTCCTCAGTAAATAAAACAATTCGTCTGTTCTATAAAACACATAAAACACATCCGTCTGCAAAATCCATTCTATTTTGATTTCCGAATAAATTAAAGAGAAGGCGAAGCGCGAAAGTATTTTGAAAGCGACTTCGTTTATTCTAAACGAAATAAGATAAATCCGAGTGTTTTGCCCTATTCTGTTTCTTGTTGACGACAAAAACAAAACTAAAAGAGCTTCTACTCCTCTGGAAAGACGGGGGAAATACCAGGCACAAAGAAAATAACTGTCACGTCTATGTAACGAAACAAATTAACTGCATACTAAATGGAAGACTTCGTAAGCAGTAGCAGTCGTAGTTTTTCTGTCTTTCTTGGCGCTTTTCTTGAGGATGCCTTTCCCTTTTGGCATCTTCCTCTGGATTTTCTCCCTTCTTTTTCTTGATTTCTTCTTATTTTCTTCTTTTGTCCCTGCAACTTGGATCTAAAGAGGATAGGGAGTGACTGTCTTTGTCTTAAATTGCATTCGCCGTCATTTACTCGGGAAAGGAAATCGGGCTTGCTTCACTCTACCCTCTCTGCTGTTTTTTCGGCACTTCTGTTAGAAACTAAGTCTACGGCCATAAGAGGCGGTAATTCGTCGTTTTCTCGCGGCGACCGTTTCCCTCAGCGGCCTTACCAAACCATGGCCGGCCATGCGTGCGGTTTTTCTGACTCGAGCTCAGTCTGTTGTCTAGTGCAACAGAGTGGCGCATTCAAACAGTTGTTTGAGTGAAACTTTTGATGCATTGAATATATGATATTGCATTTTTAAAAAAAAATATTGTAATATTATTATGCATTGTCTTAGTTTTGACTTTTTTTTCTTTTCTAAATTTTCTGTATTCTGTTATGTATATGGTTTGTTCTTGATTTCTGTCACTGTGTTTTTTTTATGTTTTGTGACTCTTTCCTGCCGGCTTTCATGCTTCGTCACCATTTTGAGTAGGAACATGAAGCCTATGATGGCTAAATAAATAAATACTTTAAAAATATATAAATAAAAGATTAATTCTATTTATCTCGTACTTGAAAACGAAGCAAAAGTGTTTATAATTTTATTGAAGTCAATTTTTCGGTTTCTGCTTTTTCTGTACACAAAAAAAGCTAAATTACAGAGTCTTTTTAATCCCTTTGAAGCTTTGAGATATGAAAGTATCAGCTTAGTTTGCTGAAAGATCTCAACCAGCACACGAGTTTTGCAGAAATATTTATTCAACCAGTTTGCATATTTAAAGTTATTATTATTTTCATTAAATTACAGTTATTAGATTATTAAAGTTGCAATTCTTAGATTATTAAAATTAGATTTATTATTTATTAAAAGTACAATTATTTGAATTAAAATTATATTTAGAGAATTTTAAAGATTTAACACAGAATTAGTTACAGCCATCCAAGCATCTTTTTTGAGTTCACGGATTTTGAAATCATTATGCCTTGAATCGCAAAGATATGGATATTTTTCAACTTCAAGAATCATGAGCTCACTATCGAAGCAGTATTCCATGATGTAATTATCTTAAATACCAAAAACTGAAGAACAAAACACACGGAAATATCAACGGACGCCACGATAAGCAGCAAAGCGATTATTTACCCGCGAGAAAAGAATGCACCCGAGTGCATCGCTTCGCGGCAGTCGCGAGAATGGGCCGATAAAATCCCCCCAAAGCGCCGAAAACGGCGTCGTGTGACCACCCCTGCTTCTTCAGCATATTGTCTATAATTCGGATGCGGTTGACATTCAAGTCGCAACTGCTAGAACTCGTTCGTATGGCCGTAGACATACGGCCGAAGCTGTGCGCACCACCGATGGCTTTAGCATCTGCAGGCTATTGGCAATACCATTAGTCATGCGCACTGATCCATCATTTGAATCGAAACTGCTTGTAGCTCTAGTGCTGCCATCTATATTTTAAAATTCGAAACCTTTTTATGAAAAATCGTTAGAAATAGTAATTTAATGATGTAAATTTATGTCTAACTTGAATTGAACAGGGAATTTCTGATATAGAATAAATATTATTACATTTTTTGTCGCGAAAAGCAAGATGGTTTGGCGATGTGAGAACATTTGTTTCGGGTGCGCAGTGAGCATTTTATCGTTGCCTTGTGCACGCAATGCCTGCGGCATCTCAAGTGGGTTCCGGGCAAATTTTTTAACCTAAAAGAAACATCAGCGGCTTCGCTTTCAGCAAAGCGGGGAAATAGTAGCTGCGCGTTTTCACTGAATGTTAGGAATCTAGGTTTTTTCTCAATTCCAAAAAGAAGAATTTCAATTCCAAGCGAAGTTTTATTCAAATTCGAAGAACTCAAAAATAACAATCGAATCTGAAAATAACAGCTCTGGTGAAGTCATCGAGTCATAAAAGCTGTGCGCATGCGCACACCTAACTGAAATAAAATGCTTATAGCAGTGTTGATCGTGCGCATGTGCTAACGTAGGTGGTGCCGATAGCCTTCAGAGGCTAAAAGCACCGACGGTGCTATTAGCCACTGCGGAAACATACCAGGTAGCTGATTAATGACACAAATTGAATGATGTCTCTTGATAGCTTTGCTAATGCCTCAAATAATTAGTTGAGCAAAATACTTCCGTAAATAGACCTGGTGAAGATACGTGAACTTAGAATTGAAATATTATAACTTTTTCCTTATTTATGATACTATGTTGTAACCGTAGTATATTTTTCTTCCATAAGTGTTTTCCAACAGTTCTACCATCAAACCACTAGAGTTCCATTCCCTCGACTTAGATATAATCAGTGATGATATCTAATCATAATTTAGATGGTTTTATTCGTCTGTCTTATTATATCATCGCATATGAGATGACTAGAATCATGAATACTGAGGAGAGACAAAAAAAAAGTAATTCTATCGGTCGTCGAAAAAGACGACAGTTAATTTCTTCTTCCAATGACTTTAAAAGCATGTGAACTATCTTCTTGTTTTTTTCTGAAAGTCAACGTCTTAAAATTATTTCAAGTTTTTTCTAATCATAATCTAATTGTTAAGTTTATCACATTGGTTGTTTTTGAGACAAGACATATTCGGTGTTAAAATTACGTGGTTTGGAAACTGCCATTATTCATATTTCTAAAAATACAGAGGGAGTACCCGGGCACCCTGTGTTCCCATTTACTTACCTTACGAATAAAATTTCTTCTTAGACAAACTTTCACTTCCATTTCTTTTTAATAGTTGACTACAGCTGCAACAGGACTATGTACAAAGTTCTTAATAGCATATGTTTAAGAAAAGAAGATTCAACATGCTTTTATAAATAGCCAAACACAAAATTTAAAAAATTCGCTAGTATGAATTCAAGAATGATAAATTAAAGTACTTTGGAAAAAATAAAATATTCTTAAGAAGATGTTTAGTTCAATTAAATTTCCGTCCTGAAACATCTGATTGGCTGTTTTAGTATCGACTCACAATTCTGATCCGCAGTCAGAAGAGGAGGACGACATATGAGCTGTCGTCCCAATTTCCAGGCTTCTGCATCACACCAGACGATGTATCCATCCAAGAAGTCAGATTTAAAGTGCACCAGGCTCACAATGATAGGAGATCTTCCTTGGATAGACTTCCTACCCTCCGGTTTCGAAATTGATACCTTACCACAAGGCTACCGTAGCGTCTATGCATAAGAAGAGGATTATACTATAGTCAAGAAAGCAGAAAAGGAAACAGAAATGGCCCAAAACATCTATACATAATTCAAGTAGGATTCTAACATCAGCAATTCAAACCAAATATAAATATTGTTCCGAACTTGGAAAGTCGCTTCCCAGTAATATTAGTCTTATGGCTGGGAAGAGAGTTTTACAGTAAGTATGGAATGACTGGCAGCAGCCAGGCCTGGACTGCTGACCTTGGCGACAAACTTGGTGACCATTTTGGCGACTTGGTGACAAATTTGACGACATTGGCGACAAATGGATGATTCTAGAAAATACGACCCTTTTCTCGATATCTCCATTAGGAAAGAAAATACGCTTGAATGTACGAAAAAACTCCATGTGACGTCACGACCTATCGGGGAGAGTATATAAGGGCTAGTCTTGGATCAGGGAGCAGTGTGTGTTGATCGACTGGAACGACTTTGGAGTTTCGTCTGCAGTGCGAGCTAGAAAGCTGGTGAGCTGAGCGCTGTTGAAAATGCTGTTATTGTCGTTATTAGTGATTTGCTGACTGTTTGTGGTGCCAAATCTCGGAGTGCTGAACTGTTATTACATGTGAATTGTTTTCTGTTTACGTTGCTAATCTGTGCAAGATGTGTTATTTCCTGCTACCTATGCTTCGTGTTTTCTGCACATTTGTGAATAAACCTTCATTCTCCATTATCCTGCGTGTTGGACTGTTTACACCATACACCCACAGAACGATTTTTCTAACAATATGCTATAAAATGAAGGAGAAACTTAAAAGAGGGATAATAACTCAACCCATATTATGTGAAAACCAATTGTATAAACTGATATGCAAAACGACATTTGCCTGTGACTCGGTCTCTCATTATTTAACTACGTCAACTTTAGCTGTCATTGGTTGGACCATGAAATAATGAACCAGGAATGTCGGGTATGGTCATGCCTTGTCAGAAAACAAAAAAATGTTACCTTTAGCATGATTTGAATATAATACATTGTGTCGCGTTATAATTATTGACACTTGGGAAAATTCTTTCCAAATTCCTGTATACCAAAGAGTTATTTTTTGTAATTACGTCGAATAATCTTGCAAACACAAATTCATCTTTAGTATCATAGAGTTTGATAAAATCCATAGAGCAATGAAAATTTGGTAAAACATCGAGTTTAATTAAATCCATTTTTTCTTCGCAGATATTGTTGTCATTTCTGAACATTTAAAAATGCGCATTCCCTAAGCTTCTATAAACATTATCACAGGCATCAATGGTACCCATTCTTTGGCATTTCGGCTTTATTTTCAGCACCTAATGCATTATGCTTAATTATCAGGCTAATGGCCATCAATGGTTTTAAATTCGCATGCCTCAAGAATAAAAGATAAAATTTAGACAAACAACTTTTTGTAGTACCATAATCTCAGTAACCCTGAAGGATGAAAAATACCCTTTCTTGTTAATAAATAGTCCTATTGTCGCTTTGAAGCGGGAAGTTTATCTTTAAAATAAATTACCCCTGTAATATAGAATAAAATGTGACTAAAATATGAAAGCAGCAATTATATTGAGAATAAGCTAAGCTCATTAAAATTTAACGCTTTCCCTAAAGGAAAATTAGAAAGATTTATTACAATGAATAAAATGCTATTCATAGTGTTAAGGAAAAGTGTGAAGCAATCTTTTGAATTCTGTGAGATTTAAGAAATTTAAATTTAGCAATAAAATTGTTTCTTAATTAGTTTACAGTATAAATTTTAGACATATTTTGTTTTAGTTTCCGCTATCAGTGAATCAATAAGCGCAAAGATTTGTCAGATAAAAACCGATTTTAAATATGAGCCATAATTTAAAAGAAGAATATTATATTAAATTTATTTTGTTAAAGCTATTTAAAGAATTTGAAATTTAATAATTTGCTTTTCATGATTATCTTTTCAAGACTAGTTAAAAGATTTTTTTAAAATTAATGCAATTAACTAAGGTAAAATTTTTAACAATTTTAGCCATCTTCGTTCCAGCACAAAATCTGTATATATGTACCCAGTATAGATACACCCTGTATATATGTATTTAATAATACAAAAAGTAAGAACTGCTGCTTTTTTCCGATGCAAGTTGGTCAGTTTCAAAAATATAATTTTCAGTATTGATTTTTCTGTATTAGTTATTTATATTTGTGAAAATTAAGTTAAATAATATATTTCCCATGTAGAACCGAAATATTTTTCCTGCAATATATGTTGAACTGTATTACAGGATAAATTATCAGACTTTTTATAAAAATTCAAAATATTTATTTATTACATTTTGCACCAAAAACAGATCATTTGCTAGAACTATGTACAACAACCATTCGTTACATTTTCATCTCTACAATCAATTTCATTTTTTTTAAATCTAACAACTTATTCTGCGTTGCTAGGCAACGTTTGTTAAAGACAAATATCTTATTACCTTTATATATATATATATATATTACGAACCTCTGATTAGATTTAAGATGTAAGTAAAGGATTGCTTATCAGAGAGATGTCAACGCAAAGTATAATCTTCGCGGTTGGGTCACTCAAGTCGATAATGTCTGATATTTTACCTCGAAAACGCATCTTTTAGACATTTTTCACTGGTTTTGTATATTCTACTGATTTCTTCCACTTTTTCTCTACGCTGTCTATCGTTATCGCTCTTCCATTTAATCTTCATCGTTCCCAATATACTATACTTCCCTGGCAACAGGCGATGTTAAGCGCGAAAATTGAATTTGAAAAAAATACGCGTTGGAGCAGAAGGTAGGTCTTTAAATTCAAAATCCGTCGCCAATCAAAATGTAAACAGTACGCAAATTAAGCCAAAGTTAGAAATTCATCATTTGATGCAAAAATTTAATTCCGATGAAAACGATATAAGTTTATATTTGATTATGTTTGAACGTCTGGCCAAACAAGATGAAATATTAGAAAACACTTGGGTAACTCATTTGCTTGGCTTATTGCCATATGACGTTGCGCAGTTAATCGCCAGAGAATCGGATGAGATTGCAAACGATTATGGCGAAGTTAAAAAGATATTGTTGAAACGGTATAAATTAACGTCGGAAAAATTTCGCCAAAAGTTTTTTATGCATAAGAATTTAGGAAGTACCTGGAAAAACTTTGCCTATGAATTAAGAAGTTTTTTTAACGAATGGGTCAATGGAGTTAAAGCTAGCTTTGAAAAGTTGAGCGATCTTATTATAACAGATCAGATAAAACGTAAAGTATCTCAAGAAATAAAAGATCATTTTATAGATGAATGGTCTAATCTGAATTCGCCAGATGATTTAGTTGAAAAACTGGACGACTATGATACCTTGAGGTCATCTTTCAGGAGTAAACAATCTCGAAAAGAATGGCATAACGACAAGCAGAACTCGTTTAAAGATGATTCAGCTTTTACAACCAACGAAAAGAAAAGGCTGTACGGTATTACACATAACGAGAGGGGTGAACCAAAATGCTTCCACTGTTCTAATTTCGGGCACATTGCAAGGAACTGTTCGCTGCCAAAATCAGTTTTAATATGCCGAGAAGGTAATGAAACAGGCCATAAAATTATAAACTGTGTCGCCAAGGAAACGAATCATTCAAATCAAGAAAGCTTATTTGTTAGACTAGCTGGCGAGAATTCAGGCGAGAGTAATTCATTTTTGAAGAAAGTGAAAATTAATAATTGTGATAACGTGCAAGCTTTAATTGATACAGGAAGTTCGTGTTGTCTGTTAAAGATTTCAGTTGTCCAGAAACTTAAATTGAAATTTGAACGTGCTGTCAATAAAATATACGGTTTTGGAAATCAAAAGATGCCTACATTAACGTCTATTGGAAGAATTAAAGCCGATATTGAAGTTGATAATGTAAATGCCGAAAACATAAGCATATACGTTGTTCCTGACGATGCGCAGTCAGTTGATCATATCATCGGACGGACATGGCTTGATCTTCCTCATATTGCTTATACCAAAGTAGGAAAAAGAGTTCACATTAGATACCGTGAAGATGAACTATTTAGAAACTTTCCGATTGATAAAAAAGTAAATCCAGTCTGTCTTAAACGTCTTGAAACAGCTCAGTTAGAGAGTGAGAGTTTGCAGATTAAAGACACTTCCCAGCAAAAGATGATGGGAAATTTAGCGAATGATCTTAAAATGGTAAAGAATGAACTACGACTTCTACAAGGAGATAATACTACAAGGAGAACTTTAAGGAAGAGAGCGACAATCGCTGCTTCTTCAAATCCAGAAAAAGAATAAGAATGTTGACAACTTGAAAAGCATCAACAATTCTTTAGTGAAAACGAATTCATATTACGACAAAAACAAGTCAGGTAAAGTATCGCTTCGTAAAGGAGACATCGTGGCAGTTAGAAGAAAACCTAACACGACAGGTGAATCAACAAAGACGCAACCACGGTACCGAGAACCCATGGTTGTCACAGAAGTACGCCCTAGTGACACATATAAAATATCACAACTAGAACCTAGAAAAGGCCGTCCTTATGTTACAATAGTTCATGTCAGTCAGTTAAAGGCCTGGAGAAGCTGGAATGAAGATGATGATGACTCTAGTACGAATTCTCATAATGAACCTGAGATGCAAAGATCCAAACGAACTGTACGAAAACCTCTGCGTTATGGAGATTTTATGCTGGACAGATAGAACTTTTTTTAAATGTTATATTTCATCTTATTTTATCTTTCATGAATGTATATTTGTTTTGTTTTTGTGATGATATTATTGAATGTAAACAAAATGTGGTTCAATTGAGGTCAATCGAAAAATCAGGATGGTCGAATGTAAGCGTATTTCATATTATGCCTGACAAAAGCATGACTGCAACATAATTATTGTATATCAGTGTATGATATCAGGTAAGTGGCAACAGTAAGATGTTACGCTACTTTGAATTTGATTTTTAGAAATAGTCGAGAGAGAGACGATTACGGGAAGTGATGAGTACGGTACGATTGAACGAAGTTACGTTGTATGCAGTTACGAAGTGTAATGGTTGAGCAAAATAAATGTCTGTTTTGTCTTAGAAGAAATCTTATGAATGTCAATCGAGAAGCCTACATATTTAAAACCCTCACAATAAGTAGGGATTTTCTCCTAAATTGACAAATATTTAAGTTTTTTTTAACGGAATAATATGGTAGATATATATATATCCGAAATAATTCTGATGCCTATATTATTTGCTCTAACTTAAATTCAACTATTCTTCTGAATAATCTTCGATTTTATGGAAAATATAATTTTTATTAGCATTAATTGCATGTTGACTGGCACGTGATTATTTTAGATAAGATTGAAGAAAATAAGAAAAGAAAAACTAAAAAAGTTTCATTCACAATTTTTAAGCTGTTTTAACTCTTTTATCCCGAGGAGACTTTTTCTCGTAGCTCCTTTAAAACCGGGACTTTTTGGGAGGATAAAACATGAAATTTACTCTGCCCAATCCGTTTGGTCATTTACCCCACCCCTGCTGTAACCTTCTTTTAAGGCACACGAAAATGTGCTGTGGTGGGCAAGGATAATTGTACCCTCTACCGCGCTTATCTCCTAAGCGATCTGAGAAACTCGCCTCATCCTCAAAAGAAGTAAACCGCCTCAGACCGGTCTTCGTTGTCGTTAAGGGAAAATTCCTAGACGTCCCCGGACAGCCTCGCTCGGTATGAGAGGGTTAAAATGAAAGTTGAGACTATGAAAAACCAGACGTAAGGATAGATTTCAATTAATTCTAGAAGGGAGTTTTGAGCTCTTCAACAAATGCTTTGCCTATCATGGTCTTTGCTCCATAATTTTATATCAACTGCTTCAGTTTTGATGAAATGGCAAGCCTGCATGACTTTAAATCATACATGCAGAAAAAAATTTTGATAGTGATAAATTGTGTCTCATTTAGCAATAAATGATTGCGTACTGAAAACACATAATGTTTCAGGAGGATTGATCAGAGTTCAGAACTCTATCATCAAAGAAACGGGAATACAAAATTTTAAAGAAAAGGAATATCAATTCCTGGTAGCCAAAGAAACAATTTTTTGAGAATGAATACGCGGGAACTATTTCAAATTCAAAGCAGCCTCCACTCCGTTATTGGCCATGGTCCATTTGGAACAAGAGAAATGTGCAAAGTTTTTTTCACGACACGGAGTTTTTCTTTCTCTTGCTTTGTTTTTCTAGTTTTTCTTTCCATTTCAAGACGGAGACCAAAGAAAAAAGAACCTGCAAAAAAGATTCAATCCTTGTATTCCGAAAAACATCTACTGCATTCCGAAAACAGAACTTCAAAAGTGGACCAGCTGAAAGCTTTTCACTAGCGACTGGATTTCTTGATTGTGTTTATATAAATATATGAAGAAATCGGAATAGAAATAAAATGCTAACTTGAAGCAAGATCAAACAGTGGAGTGTAAAAATTCCGTAATCCTTTTGTACCTTTACTTAAAGAGCGTGATTTACTTCACTGATGCTCTTCTTTATTTCTCTCCGTGCTTTAAGTTCAAAGAATGATTTAAGTTTTTCCTTCTGAAATAGTTTTAAGGTTGCTTTGAATCTTTGAGTGCTTAATAAAATGTCTGAGATATATTTTATAAGTTTCCTTACATAAAAATGCCTTAAATTCTATAAAACATTAATTGGTATTATAAAATATTAGTGAAATAACTTATGTTTATTAAAATAATATTTACTATTCTTTATAGTTCACGTTAATTAAATGTATTAAAGATTATTTGGTTGTACCTCAGAAGACAGTATAATGGAAATTTCGAGTGATATTTGAAAACGTGTGTTTGAATTATGTTTTAATGTATTTTTTATATTTGTATATTTCTTAATATTAATTCCTTTTATTTATTATAATGGTTTTCACTGCATATTTTATTTCATGTTTTCATGTTTGATTGCAACTGGCAATAGCTTTCTTGTTCATATTGTATTTATATAAAATGTCAACAGTTTTATGCCGATGGAGATTTTCTGGCCACTTGGAGCTGCAGTCTTGTCTTGTGTGGTTGAGCTGATCTGGCCGCACGAAACTGCAGTCTTTTGTTCTGTGGTTGAGATGATTTGGCCGCACGGAGCTGCCGGCTTGGCTTGTTCTTGTGTCTATTCTTGGCACGTAGTTGCGCCCAAGTAAAAAAATTAACAAAAAACCTTTTAAAAAAATGAGATTTTACAGGTATGATGAAGGTTTCTACAGGGATTTTGAAGGAAAATAAATACTCCCTAATTTCCTTCAGGAAATGTACAGTTTTTATTAAAAATTTCATGCAGGCTTTTCAAGACTTCTAAATTACCATTCAGGTATTCTGAAGGTCTCTACAGGTATTTTAGAAGGAAAATAAAAACTCCCTAATTTCCTTCAGGAAATGTACAGTTTATTAAAGATTTCATGCAGGCTTTTAAAGATGTCTAAATTATCATTAAAAATTTTGAAGATCTCTACAGGTATTTTAAAGGAAAATAAAAGCTGCAGGTTTCCTTAGAGGAATGTACAGATTTTTTAAAGGTTTTATACAGGCTTTTTTCAACAACTTTATAGACTTCAATTTACCTTCAATGACTTAGCAGATTTTTTAAAGCAGATTTTACTTCAGGTATTTTGAAGAAAAATTGCTTTTGATGCATGAAATATGAATGTTTTTTTATTTTATTTGGTTTTGAGACAGTTTTATATAATATGGTATCTAACTCGGATTCAAACAGCTTGAAGTAGGACTGGATAGAGAAAAAAGGTAAGGGGAGAGAACTAGGGTTTAATATTTAAAAAAGATATACTTGAAGAAGTATGTAACTTTTAAAATTTTGAGAAAAAACTTTATTTCATGCGATTCAGAATCAAGCACTTTCCATGTGAAACACGATGATAAGAAATTTTAATCTGTAATTAACAAAATAAATTCTTCTTTTCAGTGTATTGCAAATCTTGATTTACTTTTGAATAGAAAAAAATATTTAAAAAAGATCCTTTTTAAAGTCATATATATATATATATATATATATATATATATATATATATATATA
>BGPR01001832.1:94731-127507 GCA_013235015.1 Araneus ventricosus | reverse complement strand
ATTTTTTTTTAATAGCATCAAGTTCTTACAAATTCTTCTGTATCAAGAAATTTGAAGAGAAATTCCGGAAACTCTAAGACGTTTTATATTTCGGTTAATGAAAAAGTAAAACGAAAGAAAATAAGAAATATTCAACTAATGCACTGCAAAACTTTTCAGAATTTTTCCCGCTTCTGTTATTCTCTGATAATAAAATGTGAGATCAAAGATTGAATAAAATTGGCGTGGGAAAGAACGAAAGTAAAATAGAAAAAAATAACTCTAACTGTTAATATGACTTCTTTTGGCCATCTCTCTCTTTTTGCTCTATTAATTGTCGTTTATCCTGGAATTAGTCGTATTTTGTCGTTTATCCTGGAATTAGTTATTGTTAGATTGCAAAAATGCAACTACATCATTTTTTGGCTTTACCAGTAGTTTTAAATAATTTAAATTTTCGCCTCCAAAGTTTCATTCCTATCTTGTGGCATCTTTGGCAACTTTTAAAATTATCAACGGTAATTTTTGCAATTTTATTAAATATCTTAATTTATCATTTTAATCAACTTAATTATTAATTGCTTTAACTTTTTATATAATTTATTTTAATGTTTCAATGTTTATTGAATTATAAATTACTTTTATTTGACGGAACTATATGCTCGCCATTTTGAACGGCGGAAGTTTTTGTGAGTCACCTGGCTGGGAGGGAAATTCCTTTGTCTTGGATATATTGCTTTAAGATACGGAACGTAACGGTCGCACCCTGGGAGTCGAGTCCGTTGGATTTTGTCTTCGGTTCTCTTCCTTTCAGGCGTGCTGACCGGCACAAATTATTGTGATGAATGATGTCCTAAATGACCATCAAAACAAGTTTTTAAATTTTATTTTCACATCCGATGTTCTGTTCCTCTGCAGAAAAAGTTGTGTTGAGTGATGTCGGAAATGACCAACAAAAACAGTCTTTGAATTTTATTTTGGCATCCAATGTTCTGGGCATCTGCAGAAAGAAGTTGTGTTGGGTATTTGAATAGAGAATGCATTTGAATATAGATCATGTTCGGAATGGCAGTGAAATCTGCAAATCTCAACAACGATATTTAAAAAAAAGTTATCACTAAACTGTTGGTGAATTGTATGGAGTAAAGTTCTGCATTTCCAATAACGATGATTTTCAAGGAGTGTCCTCTGATTTATTGGTGAATTGTGTGGTAGTGAACACTGCTTCCTCAACAAAAAAATTCAAATTGTGTCTGGTCAATCAAAGAGCCTTAGCTCAACAACGACAAAATATAATTTAAATTGAGAGATCTCTAGTTTATTTAATTTTTTATTTTCAGTATCTTGTGCAATTCAAAGCCTGCAGCGTTCTTTTTATATTAATGTGTATATTTTTGGTTAGGTTATTATATGTTGGTTGTGTGCATCAATCTCTGTTATTTCAATGTTCTAGAATATGAATAATTAAGTTGGCAGGTTAAAGTTTTAGTGTGAAAATAAAAAAATATTTAAATTTAAAAATTTTGTTTTATTTAATCTCTCTATTTGTTTTCACAACGCATTTGTATCTTTATTTCATCAATTCTTCCACTATAGATTTTTTTAATTTTTAGGTAGTCTAGAAAAAGTAGGTAGTTACCTTAGTGTGAATTAAAATTGTATTTTATTTATATTCATGTTTTAGCACCAATTGATTATTTCATAAGCGAATATATTTTGAGTATTTAAATATAGGTGCCGTAATATAATGAATCTTGACTGCTAAATGTAAAGTTAACTTATTTTAACATTAACCCCCATTTATAACAGTCATATTTCGTCGGTTATTCTGGAGTTAGTCCAATTTTGTCGTTTATCCTGGAATTAGTCCTATTTTGTCGTCTATCCTGGAATTAGTCCTATTTTGCCGTTTATCCTGGAAATAATCCTAATTTGCAAGAGAACAATGGATTTATAGCCTCTCTTACCCAAAGGAATCCTGTAATCGAGATTTTATTCTAGAACTTACGGTTTACTTTCATAAAAAAATGTTTCTATTTTTGCTGTAATAAAATCTAATTTTGGAGACATGTGTCCCAAGAGAATTTGGATGTAAAGACTCTAAAATGGGATCCTATGATCACTGAAACTTCCTGCGACATGCTGCAGAATAGTGCGATGTTTTAAGGCATTGTGGTCAGCTCAGATAACTGCAATTGAAGACGTTTTCCGTTTAAAATGATCACCAAAAAAACAAATCATTTGTAGAAATGGAGATTACATCAAATGAATTTCTGATTATACTATGAAAGCAGCTCTTAAGAAAAAACGTATAATATAATTTCATAAATCTAGTTCCTTTCCTCATCAAACCGTCGTGTTGGTCTTATTAGCACAAGATATTCTACTATATCTCCACGATGTTGTTGTACAATATTCTGAATGCCCCACAGCACCTTTATTATATTGTATGGATTTTGTAGGACATCTTGTGCTAATAGTATACATACTGATAGAAAGTTGCGTAGACAGTACACACTCTGACAAATTCGGTTGTAAAATTATTGCAGGTCTGCAGTTTTAATATACTGACCAGATGTTAAATTTCAATCATCTAGATTTTCTTGTTCGCAAACATTAGGTAGTCATTTGAAAGACGAATTCTGTACGAAGTTTGATATACATTACTAATGTTTGTATAGAAACCTCACAAAAAATTTCATCTAACTCTTACGGTTTCTCAGTTACATTCTCTAAGATGTGATTTCAAAAATAGACACGCAAACATAGTTACAAAAATATATTTTTTTGACTGAGGAATGTATAAATTGTGCAGATTCTTCACAATCTATAAATCGAATTTTCGGACATTAACAATTCTGTCTCTTCGTTTACAAGAAAATCAAATAATCAAGTCAACTTAATATACAATTTGTAACCCTTTGAACGGCAAAAATATTTCAGATGAATGCTTTGAAAACGGCCTCTCTGTAGCTAAATGGTGTACGCAAATGTTTCGGAGCCGGTTTTCGTGTAATAAACAAAGATCAACTTTCTACGCCGGAGCCGGTTTAAGAGCAATAATCGAAAAACGACTTTCTGCGACGGAGCCGGTTTTAGAATAGTCATCAGAGAGCGACTTTCTACGTTGAAGGGTTAAAGAAAATATAACAATTTATTCTTTAAATACCTAGTATTAATACTTATTAATATGATGATGCAAACTGATGTCATAAATAATTTATTATGCAAAAATTCTTTTTCATCACAAAATACTTCCCAATCTTTGCAATGAATTTCTCCTATCTTCGTTTACATTGTTTTGGAATTTCTCAGGAAGCGGCGTCTTGATCTGTCTCGTTGATTGATGCATTGTTTTTCAGTATTAACCCAGTGTCCCTCTTTCCTTAGAAGACCACTTCCCAGTTCAGAAAGAAAAAAAGTATCATAGGGGACTAAGTTTAGCGTATAGGGAGTGCGATTGAGCATAGTGTTTGAATTATGGGCATATGAAAACAATCATTGCTTAATGTGCAGGACTCTTTGTCTAATCCCGCACACAATCTTTTCAACCTGAAATGTTTCGTCAGAATCGTGCTAATAGATGGTTTTCTCAAATTCAATTCATCAGCAATTATTCAGACAGTTCAATGAAGATCTGAAAGCACAAGAGACTAAACCTCTGATGCGTTGGCTTTCTTTTTTCTCCACTGGCACGTGAGGCCGACGCCAATGGTGGCCATGGCCTTGTATTGTATTTGCATTTCTCACTAGTCTCACTGAAATGTTTCATCCACTTTAGCCGCTGTTCTTCAGAGAGTTTTCTCCATAACCAGCTCTCAACATTTCATAAGGTTCCTGAGGTTTTTTCCCAAGTTTCAATAAATACTTGATGATGAGTCTGTGTTCCAATTGTTTATTAATCTCCATCGTCGACAAGAGGAAGAAAATATGGTGGTTCAAAAAGATCCCTGCAATGTCAGCTGTACACCTGTCTCTACGATTACTGACACCCAAATATGTTCCCGACGACAAAGTAGATAGTGTACATGGGCAAACAACGTCTAAAGGCCACCCAAATGACTAGATCCATTATTTACTTGACAGACTACTCACATGATAGACTTTTAAAATGTAAGAGGGCATTTTCCTCATCTAGTCGTGAACTGATGTTGGAGCGCATGCTTTAGTATCTAAATGCTTGAATTAAAAAGTTTAGACAATTTTTTTCGACATTTCAAACAATTTTAAAAAATTGGACAAAATATTAATAAAAACAAATTTTCCTCAATCGAAAGTTTGAAAACCTTTGCCTCAAATATGTAACACCTGAAGTAATAAATAATTTTTATACTAGAAAACTTTTCACGAATAAATACTGTCTGCCATTATAAACAAGCATAATTTCTAAAATTTTGATCCATATTTAAAGGAAAGATGCACGTCCAACTTTAACGAGAAATATAATTGAAGTAAGCCCTTTTATCTAATGTAGCTTATGGATATTACTTTGACTAAATAGCTAAATCATACCGAATCACTTTCTTGCAATGTTTGCATTTATGCCGAAATTTATTTTTCATCTATCTCGAACACGAATGAGTTCTTAAAAAATTCCGAATTCTTTTTCTCTAAGAAAGTTTAGAAGAAAATCTAAAACTCTGAAACTTTTTCACTGCCTTCAAGACAAAGGAAAAACAGAAGCAAAGGGACAAATTGCATACCAGACGACTGAAAAAGAATTTCGATATGTCGAAAAATGTCTTTCCATAGGCGTTTTTAGCAATGGAGCCTAGATCAGGAGAAAAGAAAAAAATTGTGTGAAAGAAAACGAAACAGAATGACATTTGGCTGCCTTAACTGAAACCTGCCTATTCACTTACCTTGCACATCACTCTCTTCTGGTCCTATCTAAATATTATTTATATTTGAATTGCTCCTATTTACATGGAAAATAATCGATGTGTAGCCTATTTTCCCATTAGAATCCTTTAACAGGAATTTTAATTTTTAAAAAACGATCCAATTTCAACGAAGATGGCTTGCGTTATTTATGTTTGTGTAGAAAAATGTCATGGAATGTTTTCGCATTAATGGACATGCAATAATGCGATCGAGTTCGATGTTGATCACAGAATTGTTCCCACTTACCTGGAAAAGGATGTATATGTAGCCTCTTTTCCCCATAGGAATCCTCTATAAGAAATTTTAGTTTTTAAAGAACCATCCAATTTCAAGGAAGATGGTTTACCTATTCCTGTTAGTGTAGAAAACTGTCTTCGAATATGTTTTCGAATTATTGAATATGCAATGTTGTGATGATGCGATCGGGTTCAATGTTGATCAAAGAATTTCTCCTCATAGGTAGAAAGTTTTCATAAATTTAATTCATTGTATGAATTCAATTTCCTTCGACTGAAAAGGAGTTCCGTTGCAAAAGAAGTGTGAATTAAATATTGTATGGAAAATGGCGGCAGGATCAAGTAAACAGGTTGATAGACCAACAACATAGGATGTGACTATTTTGAAGAATACTAATAATAACAGGATAACATAAGAACTTTTATCCTGAGTTTGCAATTGAAACAAGGAGCTCGACTTTTGTGACTGACGTGGAGTTTGTTACTTAAATAGCCTACTTTAAAATAAAACTCGAAAGAAGCAATTTGGAATAATAAATCTCTGTAATAACTTGTATTATATTAATTCTTCTTATAAAACGACATTCTCTAATACTTTTCAAGAAAGATTAACTTCAGTTATTTATGAATAATTATGATCGTTACGATTAGGTTATTATATGAAACTTTTTCAGTTTATACAGCTAACATATGGTGGAAAACGATATTTTTCGAATATTCCCAAGCACGAATATTTATACGTGCAATCGGCATTTAAATCCATTAAATTAGCATCACGAAATATATATATGATTTCATAACAAACTTCAACGAACATTTATTAAGTAACTGAATGTATATGTTACCGCTAAAGTTTGAAAGCCGTTAATGTGCACATTACCTAGCTAATATGCAGATTAACTGATTTGCTCCGTTAACGTGCGGAAACAAGAGTTTTCCGCATTTTACCTAGGTAATGTGCACATTAAAGGGCTTCCGTATCGTTAAAGTTCAAAAGATTATTTCTTTCATTTCCTTTCCCTACACCTTCTCCTCTCCCTCCTTGATTCTTTCAATTTTTGTTTTTTAATTGATTGACGATTGATTCTATCAACTAATTTGTTGATTTTTTTATTGTATTAACTTGATTCCTTAGATATCGAAAAATAAATAAATAACATTATGTTAATTTAAGCGTACAGAAACGTTGCTGTTGTTCCAGCAAAGATCTTATTTTCACTTTAACGAGTGCCTAGTAGATAATGTGCAGATTACCTAGGTAATTTGCAGATTACCTAGGTAATTTGAGAAATAAAACAATTTTCGGCACTTTAACGGATCACCCTAGTTAATCTGCACATTACCTACATAATCTCTAGAATGACTGATTTCTGCACTTTAGCGGTAACATATATAATTTAATTTAATGATAAAATTTTCTTTTGTGAGTGTTTTACTTATAAAATATCAATGATTCATAGCACTCACATTACAATATAATGTTACTTCAGGCTAGGCCCATTTGTCACTAAAATGTCGAAACATTTCGCCTTTTAAAATTTCCTGAGATAGCCATTCAACTGTGATCATCTCGGAAAAAAAATCGATTTTAAAATCGAAGTCTTGCGCATTTTCTCCTTTAAGTAGCTCTATCATCAGTGTTTTTACTGGACATTCGAGGAGCGTAAAATCGTCCTATAACTCACATTACAATAATTGCAATCATAAAATAATGTATCATTATCCTGAGAAACTAAAAGCCTTTAAGCTAGATGCGCGTTCATAAAGGAAATGCCTAATGCAGTAAAGTTTTAGCTTTGAGTCATTGTGATAAGCATTTTTATATCATAAATTCAAATCTACTCGTAGGTTGCTCTTAAAAGTTACTGAAAATCTCCCTTTTTAAATGACTTTACCTGATGAGCTTGCTGATGGAATCTAGAACATTCTTTTACAGATATGAGGGAATATAGTAACTGAAGATAAAAAAGGAGTAATAAATGAGGACACATTTTTAAATTTGTGTTGGCAGTTGGTTGGTCATTTATTTTGCACTAATGTATGATACATTATTGAAATTGTCTTAGTTTTAGATTAAAGTAATTTTGAAAGTTATGTATTGATGCTGAGGTTTAGGTTTTTCTTGTTAAAGGAATGATTTTAGAATACAAGATTTAGCACTAATCTTTGAAATGTAAATGGACAATCTTCTATAATGAACGAAATATAAATCTGTTGCTTTTTTGCATATTTAAAAGTGTGTTTTAACTGCAAAATTGCTGCAACCACACAAATAATTTAGCAATATACAGGGTGCTCATAAATTATTGGACCCATTTCAAAAATTAATACAAAAAGCCCTGCAATGCAGCATCTTCGTTTCTTTTACATGAGAGAGTAGCTTAAAAATTTATTTTCAGATATGTAACGAGCAGTTTCGGCGGCCTAAATCTGCGGAATCCAACACAGGCGTCAAAATGACTACTTTGCAGCAGAAGACACGTCTCTGGTTCCACGGAAGCAAATGAATTGTAACAGTTGAAAGAATTATTCGTTTAGAGTATCAAAATTGTCAGTCTCCATTTAAAAACTTCATCAAACGTTGGCATCGGAAATTAAAAGGAACAGGAAATGTGCAACAGTGAGGGAGACTTTCACACCTCAATTGCTCATACCAAGGCTTTTTGATCCTTTGAACTGTTGCAATTGGTTTGCTTTCGGGAAACCAGAGGCGGACCGAACTGCCTTCTGCTATATGGTAGCCATTTTGACGCTTCCATTGGATTGCGCAGATTTAGCGAGCCGTAACGGCTCGTTACCTATCTGAAAAAAATATGAGCTACTCTCTCAATTAAAAAAACGAAGTTGCTACATTATAGGTTTTTTATTAATTTTTGAAATGCGTCCAATAATTTATGACCCCCTGTAAATAACTGATAAATGACACCAAATGATAAATGACTTATTTCCATTCTGTTTCTGAAAAACAAGACCATCTTTATTTTCGGTCCTTATGTAAAATGTGGTGATACTTTTTTCATGCTTTGTATGGAAATATTTTTCATTATAAATGTCAACTTGTGCTCTAAAAATAGAATATTAATCATAGTTGACGAATATTCCAGAGAAACAAAACGTAGCACAGGTAACAGGTAGGTAGGTAGATATACTATCCAGCACAACTACTACATAGCACAGGTAGGTGAACAGCAGATTTATAAATTAATAAAAGATTTCTCCAATAAATATCAGTCACGGCTCTTTAAATAGCGCTCAATGACTTATGAGTTTGCTAGCTTACTGCATACCAATCTTCAGCTGACTCACTCTTGGTTTTAGCTTGCTTTTTATACCGTTTTCAACAGGAAATGACGTCACATAGTAACCTCTAGAAGGCTCTTGATATTTCCCGCTCCTAGTAGGGATAGGATCACAATTCATGAATTTTCGAGAAGCTTCGTTTTGTCGCCAAAGTCGCCAAGGTCGGAGTTCATTGGCTTGGCTCCTTGTAAAACCTCTATAAAACATTATTTCTTGCCATAAAATTAGCATGTTAGAGAAAAAAACTTCTTAAAAATGTTATCCTTGATTATTCTTGAATAGCTTTCGGAAATGAAATTGAGATTTCCTTAATCATTATTAGACAGAAAACAAAATATGTGAGCATATTGACCCACAGCAATGACGAAATATCCGTTAATGTTAATAACATATTTATTTAAGCAAGCATTAAGTCAGGAAAACAAATCGAGATCATCCACGGTGACGCAACTAATTATAGAACCACAGCTACGTATTATAACATTCGCTATCGAATTAATGTACGTTAAGTTAATGTGTCTTTTATGTATAATTCTATGGAGAAGCTCTATACAGACTAATTCTGTCTTATATTATCTCTAGTATATTCTATTCAGTTTATCCTAAAAATTCCAGTCTGTTGAGTCTTAAGTTAGTCCTATTCAGTGTGCTGCGTTATCACATATATAGTTTAGAATAACTCTCTTTCTACAACGATGGCAATTAGAAATCTTGAGTCAACACAGGAGCTTTCGTCCAAATAGTAGTAATTTCTGATTTCAAATAGCTATAGAATATTATTTTATCTCTTTCTGCTTGATAACATCAAGATGTTTCTGACTAAAATGTTCGCTATTGATTAACTAATCATTACTCCTTTTTAAAATATCATCATTTTTACTTGTTTTTTGACATAGTAAGGAGATTGGATAATTCTAATTAATTTATTAATATATAAGGAAGGTAGTTTATACACAAAATCGCTAATGATCCATAATTTTTAAACTGATATTTTTACTTTCTGTCATAGCTATATAAATAAAACCTCTTATTGGTAAGATTTACCACTTGGGACTTTGCCATCAGTCGCTAGTGATGGAACCATTATGTTTATGGAACATTTGAACAGGTTTGGGAACGTCACCTTTATTAACCTTTCAGCAAACGCACCCATTTTTGGAACATTATCACATGCTACATTCGAACATTAGAATTGGAACATCTTAACTTTAGAATTGTTAGACACTTGCTCCTCATTTTATAGGCTATTTGTACAAAAATAAAATATGATAAATGTATAAGAATGCTTTTTCGTACAAATAACTTGTATTTGAGACACAAATGCAATTTTTACAAAGAAAAAGGAAAGTTGAATTTATCTTCCTTTTTCCATGCCCTTTCCTGTATTCTTTTCTTCACTGCTGCGCACGTTCATACGCTGTCATAGCTATAACGTTAACCCTCTGACTACGAAGAGCTCTCAAAATCTGAGTTCAGTTCTATACGGAGGCTTGCTTGCTTATTGATCTGTGGAATGGATTCGTCCTCCCCATTCCCCCTTTTCACCTCACTACTAGTGGGAGATATGAATGACAGGCCTTTCATCTCTCCCCTAAGGGTACCTTTAATGACCACTCGGCCAACTGTCTTCTCCCCCCTTTCGGATCAGCAACCGGCCGAAACCAGCCCCACTAGTATAGAAGTTACATGGCCGGTTACGGCCGTCTTAAGAGTCAGAGAGTTAAATGAATACAAAACGCTGGCACATGCACGGATCAATTTGATCCCAAGCCCCTCAGTAAACAAGGAGAAACCCCCTGTTACTGCTGCTCTTATCTTCTTCTTCTAGCTCCCCCATGTAGGTGCGGAAAGTAACAGGGGAAAGTGTTTAGAAATTCCCTGAATTTCTAAACACTTGCCCCTGTTAGACAACACTTGTTTGTTTAGAAATTCCCTGAATTTCTTAACAAAAGAGAAAGGAAAAAAAATACAGATCGGCTAGTTCTAGTGTCGAATATACGTAGATGAAAAGAATACATTTCATTGGCTGTCTTAATGCTAGTTGCTACATGAGGCTTGAGAAAAAGTACAATGAAAATAAAAATGAGCATGCAATCACTGTAAACATAGAAGCACAAGAAACTCTAGACACTAATTACACTGAAAAACAAAACAATAAGTTTGAAAAAAGATAAATGGCAATTTAAAAAATAAAATAGGAAAAATTGAGAAGGGAGATAATGATGTTTAAAATAATAATAAACATAATTGAACAAAATAAGTAAGAGAGAGAAAAAAATTTCCACATATAAAAAATGCACAAAACTACATGTATACTTGAAAGAATAATGCTCATGGGGTCTCTATTAATAGCCTATGGCCGTTTTGCTACTGGTAGACATTTTACCACAACTTTAGATTTCGTCTTTCAACTGTAACTTCTCCCTATATATATAAACTTTGTATAGATACACGAATTTCACCATTGTATAAAATCATGAAAAAGCACCGAGGTTTAATTTATCGATGTTAATTTTCATAATAGCACCTCCTGTATTGATTTTAACCTAGGACTTCGTTACTCCCATTGGGGTCTCAGGAAGGAATTTGATTCACACGCCAAAACGCCACGAAAAACGTTGTATGGGAGATTCTCTATATCTCGGTAACTACATTTGTTAAAAACATAACTAATCTCTTATTTCAGAGATAAAGGGTAACAACAGAAGTTACAAGAAAACTTTTGAAAATCGGAATTGTGTTTCAGCGACTAATGAGTCGCAAAGTTGGACAAAAATACGCATGATTGGTGACGTCACACGCATGAGGTGCGCGCGCACAACTGGCTGACGCTCTCGCTTGCTAGTTTTCGCGAGCGAGATTTCGTGATTGAGTTGAAAATTTTGTTCCGATAAATTTCATGCAATAATGGCTCCAAATATAAATTTACAAAAAAGGAAACGCCAACGAAATGCCAAACGAGATATAGAGAAGTTAAGAAAAAAATAGTTGTAGCAGGAGAAGCAACAAAAGAAACAGCAGGAAAAGGAACAACGAGAAACAAAAGAGAATCACGAGTAACTTCGTGAAACAAGAGAGTTGCGAGTAACTTGGAGAAACAAAAGAGTATCACGAATAACAAACAGAATCCGAGAAGCTTCCAGAAACAAAAGAGAATCGCGAGTAACAAAGAGAAAACGAGTAACTTCGAGAAACAAAAGAGACGCGCGAGTAAAGTAGTACGCCTACGCCTTTAACATCAGCGGCTGTTTGAAAAAGACAGCCTCCCCTCATTTTTGTTTGAGTCACAATGACTCTAGGCGTTGCAACTCGTGTTGGTGATGTAATGTATTGACTTTTCAGGATTAACAATTTTAATCTATTAAACTGAATTCTAATGATATAATATGAATTGCATATATGATAGTAAAATTATCGCTTCACTCTTTCTCACGTTAATATCTTCGGCCACTCAATAAGTTCCCTTTTTCGTCACTGATTGCTCTCTAAGGGAAGGTGTGCACTTGGGCACTGTCAATCGGTAGGAAATGTTACCTCCGGCTTATTCCGGAGCCGTGTGTACAGGCAATTGAACTCTCCTTGTCAGGAAACAAGCTAATAAATGAGATGGGAGCAGAGAGTCGCTATTGACCGCCTCTTCCATTCTGACGGGGACAATCTGTTACCATATGGTCGAGCTCCCCATTTTGACTGTCACACAATGGACTGTCTTTTTGTTGCTGGACTTATTTCTACAGGTAGTGATTCTTCCGCAAGGCTGCATAGTAAAGGCGGTTCTCATTAGATATTCATGTCGTTATTTTGTGCAAAGCGATTGTGGTTAAGGGAATAAAATCTTTTGTTCTATAAACATAAAAAATATGGTGGTGGAGTTTTATTTCGTTTGCGGATAAATAATGTAAAAACTATCCAGAATATTTGTAGATGCTATATCGATGCGTGAAATGGTTTATTGACATATATAATATCCCATTTATATTTATAAGGATTGCTGCCTAATAAAATAAACTTGCAACATTTTTTTCAGGAAACATATACCTCTTTGCTTGACCTTTCCCGATTCATTTTAGTTCTTTTAGATTTGCTATACCTTTACCGCCGTTCTGCATTAGAAAAATTTGAGTTCAATAGAATGACTGATTTGTCATGGAGCAGCAAACTTTCTATGTTATACTTACGGACGGAAATTTCGACTTCATTTACTTTTAGGTATTCAGGTTTAAAGCATTTCTAAGCTACGTTTATATGAGCCAAAAGAAGAGTAAATCGATTCTAAGAGGCATTTTATCATGTTGACATACTTGGTGATCATATCTCTACTAATAATAAAGGAGAATGTGTGTATCTGTCTGTGTCTTGACGCTCTAGAGACCAGACCGCTTGACCAATCGATACGAAATTTGGCACAAACATACTTTGGAGGGCGAGAATGTGCATCTTGGAGCCCTTTTCTGAAATTTTAATTAGAATTTTTATTAATTGAAAATTAAGCGAAGTATGGTTTGCAATAGTTTCTTAATACCTTTCGAAACTATTGCGGCAGAAGAATAATTTTTTCACCATATGAAAGCTCCAGAAATTGTCGTTTTAATGATATCAATTAAGTTGCTGTACAATTTTTCTCTAATTTTATAAATTTTAAATAATATGTTTTGGGATAATTTATAACAATACTTTTTATTGTTTCAACGGAATGCAAACGGTTTTCATTGTTTAAACAAATATTTATTTGCCTGTTCCTCTTTTATTGTTGACAGCTAAGGTAATATTTTAATGTTTACTGATATGTTTTATTCTGCATATTTTCATCCAGCTAACATGCTGCTGGAAGTAAAATGTGCCGCGCCATTTTAAATTTAAAATCAAATGCATATTTTCAAGAGGAATAAGAGAGTGAAGATGATGTCATTGAAATATGATACATACAATTACTAGACTCCATTAAAAGCGTACATGCAGACTGTTAGATTGCAAAAAATGCAACTACATCATTTTTCGGCTTTACCAATATCTTTAAATACATAAACTTTCTCTACCAAAGTTCTTTCGTATCTTGTGGCATCTTTGGCATCTTTTAAATTTCAACGGTAATTTTTTATAGTTTATTAAATATATTAATTTTTCAGATTTATTTACTTAGTAATCAACTTAAACATTAATTGCCTTAACTCTTTATGTCATTTCCTTTAATGTTTCAAGTTTATTAAATTGTAAATTAATTTAATTCAACGGAACTATTTGCTCGCCATTTTGTATCGCGGAGGTTTCTGTGAGTTAACAGTGTAGCGTCACCTGTCTGGAAGTCCTCCTTTGTTTTTTGGGTTTGAAGTTTCTGATGTGATCGCACGCATCTTGGAGGTTTCGAGACCGTTGGGATTTATTCCTTCGGTTCTCGGCCTTTCAGGCGTGCAGACGAGTTGAATAGATATGCTTCTGAAAGAAGAGATGAAAACGTTTTTTGAAACATCAATTTAAAAAAGCGAAGGTCTGTAGATGCTGATGTGAGTGAATAACGACAACTTAATTTTCGTCTGTACCTCTCAAGCGCGCTGACAGACCTATAAGAGTATGGGCGAGATGATATAATACGATCTACCAAAGATAAAAACCAATTACATCTTCAAAAGCAAAATTTTGGCAGAAAGATGATACTTTGACAGAACCGACTTTTTCGTGATCCTGGACCACATCTAAACGACGTTTTTAGAGTAGTGTCAGAATATGCCAACAGAGAAAATTCTCTGATTCAACGGTATACGCTCTACAATTTCTACATCAGCGATGTTAGAAGTGATTGTTCACAAAAAAAATGGTTAATTTGTGTGGTAAGTGATCACTGTGTTTTTTCGTCAATAAATGAAAAATTTCATCTTGTCATTCCGAGAACTCAAGAACAGAGCAAAGTTAACAAAAAAATTTTTCTTTTATGCAGCAAGATCTTGCCCAGCAATGAACGTTTTATATATTCTTTAAAAGAGAATTCTCTATTTTTCTATCAATTTCTTGTTATAATTTACCATTCCATAGTCTGTAGCTATGATTTCGTTTTGTTGTTTCCATGCATAACTGCATGCATATTGATCTCTCTGTTTCATTTCGTGTATTTTAATTACTATATATCTATTCGTTAATTATTTCAGTAAAATTTGATTTTAACGATTATTAAATAAAAAGATTTAAATTTAAAATTCTGGTTCTGCTTTAGTCTCTCTAATTGTTTTTACAACGTAATTGTATCTTATTTTCAGCTACTTCCACACACGTCCAATTATTTTTATGTGCCTGAAAAGTTAGGTGCTTAATTAAGTGTACCAAAAATTGTATTATTATTTGTATTCATATTAAATGTCAGAACACGTTCTTTCTATCCAATGGAACACAGTCAGGCTGTTCTTACAGCCAATAAGATACAAGGAACTAAAACAGCTGATATTCTGATACATCACTCTACAAAAGCATCATTACATGAGGTCCAGATAAAAAACAGAGATTTAGAACAATTTACGAAAATATTATGACATATAAATAATAAGAAAATATCTTCTGTTAAACAGTTTTATTTGATGAAGGAATGCTTATTATAAGTCTGTGGTATCCATTGCACAAACAAAAAAAATCACGTTTTCAATCTTTATCGTTGTTAAAACAATACACAATTCTAAAAAGTAATATTTTTTCTCATTTAGTAGATAATAATATTGTACAAAAAAAAATCAATAATTTTTTTTTAATATTGGGCAAAGTTCACAACTTTTGCATAAAACAAGTAACATAAAAAAATTTTAAAGTCAATTCCTACTTAATTACTACTTACTACTTAATTTTAAGTCTATAATGTTAATAGTTTTCGAGATATAATGAAAACCGTACTGCGCATGCGTCATGCAAAATATGAAATGACAGACAGACAGACACACAAGAAAGCGAATTAATATTGCATTGTCATCTAGTTCTGAGCTATGTTTAAAGTTTCAAGTCTCCAGCTCATCGGGAAGTTAGTTTAAAATTCATTGCAAAATTTCAACAAGATATAGGGAGAGTGTGAACTAATAGTAGGAATTGAAAAAACAAAAAAGCATCTAAGAGAAACTTTTAGAGAAACTGGATTTCAATTCCTGAAAGCCAAAGAAACAATTTTTGAGAATAAATGCCAGAAAATGATTTCAAATTCACAGCAGCTTTCAGTACGTTATTGGTCGAAGTCCATTTGGAACAAGAAAAATACTCAAAGCTGTTTCTGCGACACGACATTTTCCTTCTTCTTTCTTTTTATCTTTTTCCTGTTTTACTTTTCACTACAAGATTGTAGGTAAAGAAACAAAAAAGCAGCAGCAAAAGGACTCGATCCCTGCATTCCGAAAAAACATTTACTGCATTCCGAAACAGAACTCTCAAAAAGTGGACCAGCTGAAAGGTTTCTACTCGCGACTGGAGTTTTTGATTGCGCTGGTAAAAATGTATGACGAAATCGTAATGAAAACAGAAAGGAAAGTTGAAGTAAAGTCAAACATCGGAGAATAAAAATTCTGTAATCCTCTTGTACCTTTACTTAGAGAGCGTGATTTGGTTCACTGAAGCTTTTCTTTATTGCTTTCTCTGCTCGAAATTCTTAAAAATGGCTTTAGTTTCTTCTTTCTAAACCTTCTAAGATGACCTGAAACGTGTCAGGTTCTTGAAAAAAGGCCGGGATACATTTTATATATTTTTTCTATATACTCCAATTCAGTTGATAGGAATCGTTTTTTAATGATAATATAAAAATATTAGGGGAATAGTTCATCTATATATATAAAAGAGGTAAGTATGTGTGTGTGTGTGTGTTCGATTTTTTTGGTTTTTTATGCACGTCCACACTGTTGGACTTACGACGATCAAATCGGGCACAGTAATGGATTTTCCCAATAGGGAGAAAACGCCGTAAAAATTATTTTAAAAATTCGAATTAGATTTTTATTTATTTAATTAAATAACAAAAATTAAGCTATTTTAAGGTATCCGACTGGTTTAAAATCGTCGTTTCTGATGAAATTATCAAAAAACGTTTTTATGACTTAATTTTGTAGCCTATTTAACCAGCGTTCTAAAACTGGTTCACTTTTTACTCTACGTGAATTACAAATGAAGTTACAGCTGTTTTATTACCAAACTGTAAGCATTATTTTATGCCGCATGAAAACTTTAAATGTGTTTTCTGAGAAATGATATTTTTGAGGAAAACTGTCGACCGTAACAATGATTTCTCAAAAAGTTATTCAAGTATTGATATGGAATTTTCTGAGATTGTTTTCTGTAATATGCTTGATGCTTTCCTCTAAAAACTAAGGTAAATTTTAAAATCAAGTATTGTTTTTAAGTGCTGAAATATAAACGAAAAGCATTTTTTATGAAAAATTACCAGTTTAGTAACTATGTTCAGATATATCTCAAAACTATTTTGAAGTACAAGAAATACTTTAGAGCATAACACAAATAACTGTCATAAAAATGTACTCCTACAAGGATTTATGTATATTTAGAATTGTCTATGGCTGTTAGCGTAAGGCAAATATTTTAGTCATTTTTCTTCAAATTTATCAGCTTTTTTAAAAAAATATTGTTTTGAAAGCCTAATTTTACAATATTTTCCTAGTTTTAAAACATATGCAGTTGAAAAATAACATTAAATATATATATATATATATATATGTTATTTTTCAAAAAAATGTCTCCGAACACAGTCGGATACCTTAAACTAAGCTAGATGTTTTTCACCAATAACTTCTGAAATACTTATGGAACGAAAATTATTTTTGCATCACCTTAAAGAGCAAACCATTATCTTTTTAATTATAATAATTTAATTGTTGTACAATTTTTTTCTAACTGTAATTGAAGTTTCAAAACTCATTTTAAACTCAAATTGCAACAATGCTTTTATTGTTATAAAATAAAATTCAAAATAATATATTGTTTCATCAAATCCTTTATTCACGTGTTTTTACCACTGTTAACGCTAAGAAAATATTGCTTTTTTGGTGAAGGTAGACTTCTTACTTCAGCTGTTATTTCATAGCATGTACTTAACTTTCGCTTTTTATTTCGCATCTTTTAATATGAACTCAAATCTCCAATAACTTTAGTTTAGTTACTACGCGATGTTCCGCTTAAATTTCACAAATTTTTGAATATTAACCCTGATATGGCAGCGTTGTTTAAAAAGAGTAGAAAAATGCTATTTCATATTTGAGTTTCAGTTTGACTTTATTTATAGTATTAATAGAGAGTATTTATATTTAGTTTTTATTCCCCTAACTGAGGTTTAAAGTATTCTTTTAGTTCCAGCATTCTTCTTCAGAGAAATTCTTTCGAGTGAGAATTGTTCTCGAGCGATTTTGACTTCTTTATCTGATTTATAAAACATTTTATTTAGAAGCTTTGCAGTAACCAAGTTATACAGTATAAATATATTTGTGCATTATAAAGCTGTATTAGTTTTCTAACTATATATTGTTTAAAATAAATGCTCTTTTTCGAATTTTCTCGCATTTTCATTCAAACCGTATTGCTATAAGATGATGAAAAGGCTATATCTGAAAGTTTTAATTCATCAAGAAAAGATTCAAAGAAGATTTACGTTTGTTGGGGAAAGTTGGTGGCAATATTTTTAGGGGAAAAAACAGGAAGCCGGTATAGGAAAAAATATGGATCCTGAGCAACGCCGGGTTTTCAGCTAGTATTTTATACAAGAATTTTTTTTTATTTATTATAGCTCCAAGTACTGAAATATATCTGCGAATGTCTGTATAAATCTTTAGTTCACTGCCAAGAGAAAAATCTCAAATTTCTCATACAACTAGTATTTTGAAGAATTTAGAAAAAGATTATCTATTCTTCAATGAAACGAAAGAAAACTACGTTTATGTCAACGTCTATTGATCACACTTTTCTTGCGGTCAGTGTTTAGTACGGAATGCATGCATAATTTCTTCTGAAATCTTACATTTAGCAATAAAGGCAGACGTAATGCAAAATGTGAGGTTTAAGGTATCCGACTGGTTTAAAATCGTCGTTTTTGATGAAATTATCAAAAAAGAAAGTATGACTTAATTTTGTAGCCTGTTTAAGCAGCGTTCTAAAATTGTCCCACTTTTTACTCTACGTGAATTACAAATGGAGTTACAGCTGTTTTATTAAAGAACTGTAATCATTATTTTAAGTTCCATGAAAACTTTAAATGCGTTTTCTGAGAAATGATATTTTTGAGGAAAACTGTCGACCGTAACAATGATTTCTCAGAACGTTATTCAAATATTGATATGAAATTTTCTGAGATTGTTTCTGTAATATGATTGATGTTTTGCTCTAAAAACTAAGGTCAATGTTAAAATCAAGTAATATTTTTAAGTGTTTAAATATAAACGAAAAGCATTTTTTATGAAAAATTACCAGTTTAGTAACAATGTTCAGCTATATCTCAAACCTATTTTGAAGTACAAGAAATATTTTAGAGCATAACACAGATAACTGTCATAAAAATGTACTCCTACAAGGATTTATGAATATTTAGAATATGATTTTGTCTATGGCTGTTAGCGTAAGGCAAATATTTTAGTCATTTTTCTTCAAATTTCTCAGTTTTTAAAAAAAATATTATTTTGAAAGCTTAACTTTACAATATTTTCATAGTTTTAAAGCATACGCAGTTGAAAAATAACATTATAAAATATATATAAGTTATTTTTCAAAAAATTGTCTCCGAACACAGTCGGATACCTTAATAAAAGAAATTTCAAAGAGGAGACAGCTCTTATGACAATAAGTCTTGGAAATAACATGGTAAGGTAGGTGAACCAAAAGTGGCCATAGTTAAGCTTGAAAGATTTTTCAAAATTTTCTGGTTAGGTGTGTGTGCTGAATTTATTTTTGTAAAACTTTGTATCTCTAACACATATCAAGTATATTTTTCTTTGTAAAATAAAATAAAATTATTTTTATAATACAATTTCAAAATTGTAGCTATTCAGCCACCTTTGGCGCATAAGGTTCCAAAGGTGGCCCATATATTGAAATCACTTTTAAAATGTGAAAAAAATACCCGAAAAACTTTTTTTACTTTTAGAAGAGTATTACAATAATTTAATGTTCAATACTTTATATTTAAACTTATAACATTAACTAGGCCAATAATTAACAAAAGTTTCTTTTAGATTTTGTGAGACTTTTCTGATATACAAATAACACCATTCAATAATGAAACACAAAATAGATATTTTATTGTTAAAAATTTAAAAATAAATGGTAATAAGTTTTTTCAAATATTTAAAATTTGAAATTTTGTGAATTGGCCTTACTACATCGACTTCCATATTTGTTTCCTAAGGTGTCTCGCGACCAGGACCACCTTGGAACTCGCATATGGTCTCCATTTTCACGACTTAAGTGATAAATTTATTAGAATTGAAGTAAATGCTGTTAAAGAGAAAGAAATAAGTTTTCAGAAAACGTATCATAACTCAAAGTTCTAAGAATTTAAACACATGTAAATTAAAATATCTCCTTACCCTGGAAATTAGAACGACTACTCCTCAAAAGTGAAATCCCTGCATACCATGGAGGTCGATCAAGGTAATCTCTTAAAATTCAGCCACGTGAACTGCAGATACATGATTTACAATGTAGTATCAGCATGTTGTAATTAAAAATGAAATTAATTCTGCTTTTGGGGGGTGGCATACCTTAGGAACATTGTACACCTTTGGATCACCTACCTTATATAGATTAAAGAGCATTTAAATGAGAACTGAATTAAAATTTTATGTATTATACCTCCAAATGTGTTAAATCAACGTTGCAAACTATTTAAACCACGCTCTTTAATCATCACAATCTATACTACATGAACATGTTAAATTCTCACTAATTATTATGAGTATTATAATATTACTAAAAAATCACCCTTCATGGTTTGACAGGTGCAAATCGCCTCTTCATTCGAGAGATTTCCCTTCAAATTTGACGTGTTTAAATAGATATATATGTGAGAGAAATGTTTAACATTGATTGAAAAAAATAAAATAAACATATGTATTATGACAGGAAATATTTTTTTTATTTACGTATTATTTAAATATTTCTTTATTCAAAAAACCTCTTGCTGAACAACATTCCGTGTGAAGTATTTTTCGTTGTTTAATAATTTTCCTTGTACTTCATATGTCTTTGTGTAAATTTTAACGTGATTGGGAATCCTAGACCTTGAAAGGGCAACATAGAGCTATCCATGTGAAAAGACAGGCTCATCGAGGTAAATTCCAACATGATCGAAAGTTTGCCCCTACGATTTGTTGATAGTCATCGTGTAAGCTGGAATTAACGGGATCTGGCGGCGGTTGAGAACGAATGGTAGATTCACGTCACTGGTGGCTAATTTAGTTCTTGGCAAGAAAACAACATCGCCACGATTGCATTCAGATACAAATTGGCGTCCAAACTATATCACGCGCATGTTATACCACTGATGTAATTTACTACTTTCTATTAAAAAACGGAAATTAATTTGAAATATAGGATTAATATAATTTAAAATTTCTCGGAAAATATTGATCATAGCGAGATAAATTTTATATCAATCGATAGAAAATTTTATTTCACTATTTTAGAGCTATTAAATTTGAAATTAGAACAACAATTACTCTTTTGAATTTAAAATTACTGAAATTTAGGTTCTCTAACTGTGAAATAATGCTGTTCAACGTCTCGCGGTGCTATGGCTTGAGTTTTATTGTTGTTGATGTCAGAGCGTTACCGGAGGATCTGGGCTATTATATTAGTAAATATTTAAAATTGTTTCATATGGCTTCACATGCAACTACTCAAATATAAGTTAATAAAATATAATTTTCATAATGTTCAAAAGAAATACCAATATACTTGTTAGATATTCTTGATTTCATTTCATTGTAAAGATAAGAAATAAAATGTTCTTTCATTCTAGAAGTCTCCTTATTTTATCTATTCTATAAACCATTGCATTTTAAATGAATTCAGTCCCAAGCATTGCGAAGTTTTGAAAATATATAATCTGAATTAATTAATTTTTTTGTCATATTGCTGTCATAAAATATTTTATTCCATTCCTCTTTCCCGTTTTTTCAGTTTCTTCCAATCAATAATCAACAATCTCAATAAGTGAAAAACATTTATTTGCACGATTTCAATTTAAATTTATCAGATGAATGTTCAAGCAAAAGGAAAAGAAGAAAAAAGTAAATGTAGTTGAAATAAATAGCAAAGAGATGTCGCATTTAGAAGTTCTCCGTAAATTGTTGGCTTTTATTCACATTATCATTTCTTTTCGCTTTTTTTAATTTTGCTGATTACATTGAAGAAAAAAATGGGTAGAAGAAAATAAATAAGTAAATTGCAAATTTTCTCACCAACTGTAGAAAAGGGAGAATGAACTGTTACTTTTTACGCGACAAATATTCCCGAAGTTTGATGAACAAAATAAGAAGTGTATTATTTATTATGGTTGAGTCATTTTTATGAAGATGTACTTTATTTGACTGTTTATGCAGTTTTCTACTGAGAAGAAAATCGATTGAAAAATTAATAAAAAATTCGAGCCTAGAGTACGAAACATCGTATAATATTAATGTTTCAGACTTGATTCGTCTGTGTTCGTATTATTTTCTAGCCCCCTTCGGCGACCAGATTGGGAATCATAGACTAAGGATTATAGTATATATATAAGAAACAATCGTATCAGAATTGTAAAAGCAACATAATCAATATAAACATTCATAATTCACAAAATTTAAGGAAAAAAATGTGTGTACCTCGAAAACGTTTCTTTAAATCGTTTATTAATGGAATTCAAATTCAAATATTATTTAACACTTACTGTTTTCTCCTTAATTTTTCAATACACCCTTTTGTTATCATTTTACCTTTTTTATCACCATTTCTTTAATTTTCATCGTTTTCTCAATCTAGATCACTTTCTTATTTGTTTCCATAGGTATCTTAATCTTAATCGAACCCCCCCCCCCCCAACCTTAGAATTTTGGCGCAAAAGAAAGTTACTTGATATTTCGTAAACATACAAACCCTACACAACGCTTTCCGTACAGTTCTTTGTCCTATCTCCCGTTGGCTGCATCCTCCAGTTTTAGGTCCGTGAAATAATTTCTAATATTTGGTATTTCATTCGAATTCTTGGTCTATCATAATGCTCGGCGTCAGGGCAGTGTTTTTAGCGTTATGCTAACACTCTTCGCAGAAAGCATAATGATTTCTCTAATTTTTAAGTGGTTCGTATAGATTTCACTTATTTACCCCTACTGAACATCTATACGCTTTTACCGATAAACTAAAGTCTTTTTCATCCATTTAAATTTAACATTGATTGATTTTCATGACTTATATATATATATATATATATATATATATAGCTTGTCCACAGCCAAGCTACTAAATTAATTGTTGAAAACTCCATATACTTGGATTGCCTTTTTCAATACTCTTGATGGCAACAGAGTTCTTTTACATGTTAACATATAAATGTTTAAACTTACTTTTTATTCATGGTATCTTTAGTATTTTCAATTCTTTAGATTTTGATTTAAATTTGGTTGTATTGATTAAATAATGAATTTTTAATATAGGATTTGATTCTTGATGTGTCTTGTTTACTTTGTTTTCGTATGCTCACATATAACAAGTTATATTTAGGTTTATATTAAATATATATATATATATATATATATATATATATTCCAATAATTGTTGGAAAATACTTTAAATTTTGAGTGTTGTTTAGCCAGTAAAGAAGCTCAAGGCAATTAATCTCACATTCAATTATTCAAACTTTTCAACCCTACTAATGATAGACAGAACGCCCCCCCCCCCATGCCCCCGTGCCTGATGCCATTACGGCAACCGAACCGGTTGAATGGACATGTGACGACTACTAATGATAGACATCTATCTGCGTCAAATTTAATTTCAATGTCCATAAGAAGTATTCAAAAGGATTAAGGGTATAATACTGTATTGCTCCAATAACAGCGATTTGACTGTTTATTCGTATTCGACACAAAGATGGGTGAGAGATTTCAAGTTAAGTATGTGGAATAACAAACCACATCAAATCTCAAGAATTATTTCTCTCCATAGGTTCGTAATTTTGTGCATTATATATTTCACAATGCAAAAATAAAATATAATATGAAACCTCGAACTTATTAGATTTTAAATCAATTCTAAATTTCCACTCCACTTTTTTCGTTTTGATATTTCGATATTTTAAGTTCATGTTGCGGAGCATTATTATTGAACTATTGTCATGACGTTAATTTCCGGAGGAACAAATTTTTTCCAAGAGAAAAAAGCAATTTAATTCATATTATTTAAATATGTTTGATTGCTAATATTTATCTAAATATATTCTATTTTATTCAGTTAAGAATTAAAATTTAAAAAAAATAATTAAACTAAATTTATTTAAATATATTTTCTTCGTCCGTAGAAGCTTACTTATTGATTTTCACATGTCTGTGTCTTAAATAAACGGAGAAAAATTTAATTTTTTTTATATAAAATTCGTCCCTATTTTGCTAAACTTAAATCTTGTATCACGCATTTTATGCTTCTTTTAATCTTCGCTTAGTTCACATACTTATGTAAATTTCTTAAAAGCCGTAGTGAAAAAAGTACAGCTGTATTAATTGTTGAAATATACCTTCAGACCTGGTGTCCGGTATACTTGACATCAACTTTGAACTTCTGCTATTAATTCAATAATTGACGAAACTACATGCTGTTTTTTTATTTGATTCTCGATTTTCTTATCAATATAATCGCTGCAAGAATTTTTCATTTCGGGCAATGAATCATTTCATTATTTTAGTTTTTCCAGAAAATCTAGAGAAAATCATCATTCTTCCTAAAATGGAGTTCGGTGGCGAATTTTATTTTTCATGTAATTTCTTGTTCTTAATCCTTTATTTACTATTTAAAAGGCTTCTACAGTATTTTATTATTATTTGAAAACAATTTTAAATTGAGATTTTTTCAGTTGAAATGTCCGGATGCCGGACATGGTGTAACTTTTTTAATTTTCCCTCTACAGGCTTGAAATTTCATTTATGCTTTCACCTTTGCAGTAGTAGTACATAGTACGCCAAAGTAAAAAAATTCTAACTCCGTTATTTCTTAATTCCGACTGAAGGGGTTTTAAGAATATTAAGGTTGTGCAAAATAAATCATAAGGTAGTAATGGGATTTGTGCATTTTTAAGAAATTTTTTGGGAAAACCATTAATTACATTTTAAACGAAATTCTTCATAATTTTAATAATTCTTAATTTTTTCTATTATTTTTTGTCTTATATGTTTTATATTCTTTTATTATATTTTTAGGTCTTCTTTAATCTTCAGATTATTATTATTTTTTATTTTATTTATAGTTGAAACCAAACAACTTCGTCACTTTGCAACAAACATTTGAAACAATAAATTAAATTTTAAAAATTTAGTTTCCGCTTAAAAGTAGTCATAGTTAGTTTCTTTTTAAAATCCATTTTTAAAGTTCTTTTTCCATTAAACTACGCATTGTTACTTGCCCTTTCTTTAATATCAACAAAAATACTTCAGTTACAATTAGATATACAGATTTCATGGCATTTGCATTGAATACCTTTTATGATTCTTTCCATTTGCTTAACATTCGTCAATAACACAATAAAACTATTCTTTATTCTTTTCTAGAAATCATAGCCTTCTAACCTTTGTTTGTATATATATATACCATTTTATAATTCAAAAATTATTGCAATATTAGATAACACTTTAAAGTCTGAGCAAAAAATAATTGAAACTATAAAGCTGTTTTTAACCAAATTATTGCCTACATTACAAAATGTTCTAGAAATGTTCAAATGGTCTCTGTATTGTCCAAACAAAATTTTGATAGAACCTTATTTATTTTACTAAAAGATTTGTGCTCGTCTCAGACGGGCTTTTAGCCTGCAATCCATATCTCAGAATTGATTTTAACAGATTTAATCACGAAAGATGTATTATAAAATATCATGCATATTGGCAGAGTGCATAAGAAATAGATGAAAAAAGGTACAAAAATTACTTTCATAAAGATATAAATTGAGTTCCTTTACAGTTTTTTCTCTAATTTTAATAAATGTTTAATTAAAAATATTTTTTGGCATAATTTACAACAATACGTTTCATTGTTAAAACGTATATCAATCCATTTTCATTGTTTAAACAAATATTTAATTTCGTGTTTCTCTTTCATTGTTGTAAGCTGAGGTAATATTCTTATGCAATAATCCGATTGGCTCGTTCAATTATGATGCAGACAAAAGGGGCGGGGATATTTTAAGTTCCGCCAAGCGTTACAAAAATCTCTGGACAATTCTATTTTAGATTTATATGTAATTAGGTTATTTAACTTTATGTTTTTTTTATAATGAGCTAGTTTAAAAATTATGCATGATGAACTATGAAATCTACAATATTAAAAAAAAGTATACGAACTTAAAGAATGTTTGATTTTACATACATGTTGAGAATAATATCTTATCTTTGTACTTTCACACTTTTTTCGCAGGATTCCTAAATTATTTCAAATGGTTTCAACTCATTTTTTGCATATGAGAAATCATTTCCCACTGTTTCGCATGACTTTAAATTCTTGAAAATCTTTCCTTCTTCAAGAAAAGTTGAAAAAAATTTGCAAAAAAATCTAAAGCCTTTCTAAATCTAAAGAAGAATAGCAGCAAATATTCACCCCAGTAGAATTCAAAGAATTTCCAAAAGAATTCAGAAATGACGAACAATGTCCCGATACTGGCTAATAGAAGGTCAGATAAAGGACTGAATGAAATTGGTGTGGGGCAAAATAAAAGAAGAAAAAATCGGGTATTGTGACTTAATATGACTTACTTTGACCATCACTTTCTTCTGGCCCTATCAAAGTGTCGTTTGTCTTAGAATTGTTCCTATTTTTCTGGGAAAGAATGGATGTGTAGACTCTTTTTCCCTAAAGAATGAACTGTCTGAGATTTATTTTACAGAGGACGATCTAGTTTCAACGGAAAAAGAACGTTATCTTCTAGGTTTGTGGAGAAAATAGTTCCAAGAGAAATGTCTTGCATTCGTGAATGTGGAAACTCTTCGGATGGGATGTTGAGCACAGAACATTCATACTGCAGATGCCAGAATTGTGAGATGTTTTAAAATAATGTGTCAGCTGAAATTGCTTCAACTGAAGAAGTCTTCCATTCCCTCTAAGCGGTTAGCTATTTTCATGTACTAGCTTTAAAGTCTTAAAAATTTGCTTTCTGTGTGAATAATTCAATCTTTATCGAGTAAAATAAAGTCTCTGAAATCTTAAGAAGATTTTATCCATGTTAGTTTAAAAATTATACACATGAACATGAATTATCTGCTTTTAAACTCAATATGAGAAACGGAAAAATACGTGTGAAACGCTTAGAGGGTTAAAAGGATCAACAAAAGACAAACTTTGTGGAGAAAATTTGGTTGGACCAAATAAATATTTGAATACAATAAGAAAATAGCTCTGTGTGAAATATAAATGGTAATTCCGTTCATGTTACTCATTGTTGCTTTAACCCTCTCGTACCGAGAGAGTCGGTCCCGGGCTGTCTAAAAATCTCCCCTCAAAAGTTACGTAGGACGGTCTGGGGCGTTTGGCTTGTTTTGAGGGGAGGGGAGGTTCTGGTATCGCTTACTAGATAAACACGGTAGGGGGTCCAATTATCCTTGCCAACTTTAGCCCATTTCCGTGCGCCTTAAGGGAAGGCTATAGCGTGCGGTGGGGTGGTGGGAAAAATGACCACCCAGGTTGGGAGAGTCCAATTCATGCCTCCCAAAAACTCCCGGTTTTAAAGGAGCTAGAAGGAAAAGGTCGCCCCGGGATTAAAGAGTTAAATTATAATTCGTCGCAGACTGCATGTTCATATCAGGTGGGAAAAATCAGAAATATACCGTTGATTCCTAACAAAAGATTTGCTATTCTTTCTAATTCCACTGGAAGGCGGGCATTGAGCTGTTTGCTTAAAACTTGAAGCATAATATGTATCCAAACCAAATTCTTGATTGCATCAAGTCGTTTCATTTCCTTATCGATATTATTGTTTTTGAGAATTACAAAACCGTTTATAGTAGAGGTGTTCTGAAGATTGTAAAAAGGAACCGTAATCAAATGACTGGTATTTTTTAAGACATTTCACCGGCATAATTGATCTAGATCATAACTCCTTTTGTCATGTTATAAAATGTAACTATTGTAATGTAGGCTTTTTACTCGTCACTTTTCGCTTCATCAGCAAAAGCTGAAATAAGCATTGTCGATAACAATTCTACATTCTTATTGTTTTTAGTAAAATATTATACAAGCGTACAGTCAGATTTCAAGCGAAATTTTGATGACAATACTTCTCGTTTGATAAAAAATATTTGAGTTTGTTGTTATTTTACTTACTGTTACTGTTTATTTAAAATAATTGTATCGACATTAGTTTTTTATCTGTAAAATTCCAAATGCTTTTCGTCTAAAAAACTGTTTGGCGGAAAATCTGGTGATCTAAATCTTTTTTCTCGCAATCGAATTAAAATTGAAAAGAAAAGGCTGAAAAACTAGGAAAAAACCCTACTACTACTCGATATGTCGAACAATGCCCTGCCACTGAAAGTTTCATCTGCAGAAGGTCAAATTATGGGTAGATAGAAACCAACTTGATAGAGCAAAAACAAATGATATTTGGCTGCCCTGACTTTATTATGGCTGTACACTTTCACTTGGCTACAAAATATATAACGCCTGAAGAAATAAATTATCTTTCTTATGATACACCTTTCAGAAATAAATATTGTTTTCGGCAAAGAAAAATACACCAATTGAAATTTTTGATCAAAATATAAAGAAAGGAACTGTGCCCAATTTTAATTAAATTTTATTCGGAGAAAGCTTTTTTATTCATCGCTGCTTAATAATTTTAGTTTGGAGGAATAGCTCAATTATACCCAATCACTTTCTCTCTATGTTTTCCCATGTGACAACATTTTTTCCATTTCTCAAATAGCAATGATATCTTCAAAAATTCCAAAATCTTCTTTCCGAAGAAAGTTCAGAAGGAAATCTGAAGCTCTAAACTTTTACTCTGTCTTCAAATAAAAAAAGAAGCTACGAAAGAAAAAGTAGACCAAACGACTACAAAAGAATTTCGATATGTCGAACCATGTCCTCCCAATGGCGCTTTGAACTATAGAAGGCCAGATTAGGAATTGAGAAAAATTGACGCAGAAAGGAATTAAAAATGTAATATCTGTCTGTTGCAAGTCAAATCTCGGTATAAACTTTCTTTGCCATCGTATTCTTCTGGTCCTATCAAGATTCCCATTATCATCGAATTGTTCCTACTTTGCTGGAAAGCAATGCGTGTTTTATTGACAAGAATTATCCACCAGAAATATTAATTTACAAAAAAAATCTGGAGGACAATTCTAGTCGTGAAACGCATCGTTCTGGTTTCAAAGAAAAAGGATACTATCTTTTATATTTATGGAGAAATATGTCCCAAGACAAGTTTCCGCATTAGTGGATGCGCATATATTTTGGATGGTACCTTGTTTGGAAACTTTCGCCAGTTGAGGATCAACATTCTGTATCATTCTTAGCAATTGCATTGAATGAAGTTTTTTGTTTGAGAGGATACGAAAGAGAAATACAGTGTACACCCGATTATCCGGGTTAATCGCCGGAGGGATCGCACGAACAATAGAAAAACACGGATAATCCGAAAACTCCTTTTTATTAAAGAAAAAATCAACATCATTACAAAAATATAAAAATTACTTATATTTGCATGCTGTATAACATCAAACTAGGAATTTTCCTTTTAACATTTACTGCGGTAAAAAATCTGTTATGCGTCTTTGCTTCTGCTGTTTGTTCATCTCTTGTCGTATATCGACACATATTTTACGAACCGCAGTAATGTCACCGTAATCAACTCCTCTTTGTCCCATATATTTTAACCAAGTTTCCACAGATTGTAGAGCATCAGAATGAGAAATTATCTTTCCCAAATTTAGTACATCTTACTAGTTGATTCTCCATTATCAAGTTTTCGAAGGATTTCTAATTTTGGTTTAACATTAAAAACGTTTCGTTTTCGTTTGACACCACTCATTTTCACCTGTAAAAAATTGCACTTTTCTAACTGACGTTAAGCAAGACGCAAAAACTAAAGGAACACGTGCGAAAGTGAAAGAAGACGAAGAAATTAAAGAATGACGTGTCAGGGAAAAGCGTGTTCGTACGAGAATGAGCTAGCCGGAAGTGGATGATTCATTTCTCGGAAAATTAGTTGTTGAACCGTTAGAGATTGCACGTGGAGGAAGAAAAAAAGCTATTCTTTAGCCTCCGCCGTCACGGCTTACTAGTTTCACGGAATGAGTCTCTCGATCGAGAATCAACATTGATTTTGTATGCATTATAAGTGTGAAAATGTTTCTCTTAAATTTTTTTGTGAGTCCCGATTGAGACCGGATAATCCGTGCACGGATAATAGAGAGTATACTGTATATGAGAAATTGTGTTTTACCATAATATATCAATGAATATAAGAGTGACTTTAAAAGTTATTACAGTGATATAAATTAGCAGAAGGTTAAAGAATATTTTTTCTGAACTTGCCATTTTAGAAAAATGAATTATACTTTTATGAATTATTTGGAATATATTACTTAAACAACTTACTCCAAAACAGGATTCCTAGTAGAATTTCAAAATTTTAATACATAATTTTTTAAAATTAAATCTGAAACTTCCTTTTCAGGAAAGGTTCACGAAAATTGACAGTATATAATACTGTTTCTGAGGAGATTTTTAATTATGGAAGAGCTCCTTTCTAAATCATAATTTCCAACTTATGATTGTCCAGTGTATGGAAAAATAGATAATTTACCTGCGAAAGTACTTCCGATATAATTCCTAATCCATTCCTGTATAATGAATATTTTTTCGAGGCTTTTTATTTATGACCTCGATCAGTATGCTGTAAAGAAACTTTACAGAGTCAGATGCATATTTGAAAATTAATTTTTGTTGAATTAGTATAGAATATTCGTATTAGATGTAGAAATACGGGTTGCAGGGGAATAAACCCGGCTTGAGCAGCCAAAAATGTGTAGAAATTATTGTGATCACGGCCGGAAGCCAAACATAAGTTGTAGAAAAGAGCATTATCTTATGGGCATTCTAGTGTTAATGCACCAAAGATAAAGGATGAGAGATAGGAGTTAAAACTAAATTATTTATTAATTAAAACAGCATAATATGAAGTAAGAAAAGTATTTACACAGGTAATTATTTACAGTTAGACAGGAAAGATTTAGGGTGGTTACTCTTTTAGGGTATCAACTAATACTTAGTTAAAGGGTTTAATTAGAGTTACATCTTAATTATAGGTTACATTACAGATACAGTACATTACAGTACAGCATTATTTAGATAGACAGTTACATAGTTACAGTATTATTTAGAGCCACACAGCCATCGCCCATCGCCGCCGTGCTGACAGGGATGAAACCCCGTAGCTCGTTGCCTATTGCTCACTTACCGCACGACTGGTCCGTTCGATTTCAAAAAGTCTTCTCATGCAGATTTAAACATTACGCTGGGTTTTAACAGACAGCTTACACCCACGCATCACGTGATTACCGTGAGAAAGCACGTGATCTTTATCGTCCAAAATCTTTCTGCTGGCACCATAATATTTAAATGCGCTTGTACGGAAAGTGAAAGAAGATTATTAGGGAGGGATTAAACTTACGCTTTTGAGCTAGACTGGAAAAATACAATTCCTACATAGATATTAATTATTACGAACTTATTTGGGAATGAATAATGGTAATATTGAATGCAGATTTCTCTAACAGTTGAATATAAATATTTTACTTTAATGAAAATTTATTTATTGTGGAAATTCGACTTATAAAATATCAATGACTTATCAACGCCTTAAATAATACAGAAGGTACTTTCACCACATATCGCATGCATTCGCCTTTACAACACCGAAAAAATACGTCGCATCCGCATTTACCCATATAATCATTCAGTTATAATCATCTCAGAAAGTCGATTTTAAAATCGAGGAACTGCTCTTTCTTTACTTTAAAGTACCCATCATCAATATTTATACTGGGCCTTAGAGAAGCGTAGTATCTTCCTGCAACATACGTTACAATGATACAATAATGCGTCTATTTTCGCCCGAAACCTCTCAGGCATAAAATGTCTTTCATCAAGTTTTCGAGTTTATGAAGGAAACACCTTAGGCAGTAAAATTAATGCCTTAGGGAATTGTGATAAGCATTTTTATGGCATAAATTCGAATCTTCTCATGTGTGCTCTTAAATTTAAGGAAGAAAATCGCCTTTTTAAGGGACTTTACCTGATAAGCTCGCTGATGGAATCTGGGACTTTCTTTCACGGGTGAGAAGGGATATAATCTCTGAAGTTTAATTTAAAAGGAGTGTCGAATGCATTTTTAAATTAGTGATGGATGTTGCCTGTTCACTTATTTGGCGCAGGCGCATGCTACGTAATTGAAATTAGCTTTAGGGTAATGTAATTTTGAAAGTTATGAAGAGATGCTGATGCTCTTGTACTTTATTACTGAATGAATAAAGGAAGGGAATATGATTTCTGGAAATACATTTTAAGGCAACTGAATAGTCTTTGAAAATATTTTTAAAAAGATAAACTTGTTTTTAATGTTTTATCGATGTGTTGTTACTAAAACAATGCGGCAACCACCGAAATAAACTAGCAATATCCATGACAGGCAAGTGGAAATAAAAACAATTTGATGAATAGTGTCCGACAATTCTGTTTCTTAAAAAAATTCATTTTTAATTGTTCTTCGTTGAAGAGTGATGATGCTGCTTTCAAAAACGACGCTGAAGTATTTTTTGATCAAAAATGTGAATTAGTACTGTTAATAACTATATACAATTATAACTACTGAATAAAACAAAGCAATAAACGAATTCTGATAAACATTTTTTAAATAAAATAATTTGAATGATTTTCTGAGATATAAAATATTAAAACTTTAGAACCCCCGATAGAAAAAAAATGTCCTTTGATTATCCTTAAACAAAAAAACACAATTGAAATAAGGAGATTTTCCCGATCTTTTCCAGATAGGAAACAAGATATCACCACATACAGAGGAAAATCCAGGGATATAATATTATTACCTACATAAAAGTACATTAATAATTATTAAATTGCTAAACTCCAGTAAAAAATTATGTTCACTGACATCATTCATCAGG
>BGPR01001832.1:78337-94721 GCA_013235015.1 Araneus ventricosus | reverse complement strand
GAGGAAAATCCAGGGATATAATATTATTACCTACATAAAAGTACATTAATTATTAAATTGCTAAACTCCAGTAAAAAATTATGTTCACTGACATCATTCATCAGGTTTTCTATTAGTTGAGAAAAAAGAGATGATGGCATCAGATAGAATATACAGATAGATATATAGGGGAGAGTGGGGTAAGACCAAGTACCTTTGATTCTGATAATATTAGTTCTTTTTTCTAGGTGACAGATATTAAAATACACTCTACTAGTCAAGAAAAAATAATAGTCATAGTGGCTTGTTGCAGCTATTGAATTCACTGGTTATATGAAAGTTTGTTTGTTTTAAGACGTTAACTCTCTAACGTTCGTTTCATTTTAAACTGTCCTTTCTTAAAACTCATTACAGTTATAAAAGCTCTATTTAGTCCAGCTTATATTATACGTATATTAAGGATTTAAACCCTATTAAACAATAAAGATTTACTCCAATAATTGCGCGGTTCTATTTCGTTTTTAATAATCTCTGCACTCGGGGTAAAACCGGGTACTCCAAGTGGCGTAAGACCGGGATAGTCAGTATTGATGATTCCTCCGATTAAGACGATAAAACACATCAGACATTGATTTTTTTATTTTAAAGATGGATTTTCTAATTTAAATAAAGAAGAATGCTTAATCTATTGTAAAAACTGTCTTATCTGTGCCCACGAAAGTTGCAGTGAGCGGAGGAGGAAAACAACTGCTTAAAATTTGAATTTTTGCAACTAATATTCTCAAATTGTTATACAAAATTAAAGCGATTACAACTTTTCCACTGAAAATCGTGTTTTTCTGATTTCCTATAACTTTAACATGTGTACTCGGACGGTTTTGAATTTTTTTACAGAAAAAATCATATATAAAAATGCAATGAAATTGTGATTTTTCTGGAAAGATATATTGTACTCCGATAAACAATGAGTATTTTGATAAAATTTGACAAGCTCTCTGTCGAATATTTTATCTCCAACAGGCCTTCGAACCTTATGTACTCGGTTTTACCCCACTTTCACTAATTTGAGAGTCAATTTCGATATGGTACAATCAAAGCGCCACTAGTATACCAATTGCAATGAATTGAGAAGCTGGGATCTGCTCCAACAATTAGTTTTTCTTTTAACTTAAATTTTAGACAACTACGTTTTAACGTAGACATGGTATACTAAATCAGTAGTTTTTAAAACCTCCTATCCATTGATATCTCATTCATCGCTTTATGACTTGCATTAGTTTTTTAAAATGAGATGTTGACAACAGGAATAACATATAAGAACTTGAATAAGTAAAAAAGAAGTATATAAAAATGCCGTAAATAAGAACGATGAATTACAAATTATTAACAAGAATTTGCCCATACCAGCTTCAATGTGTCTATTTAAAAGATATTAAAAAAAGGGGAATAAAAAGGTGGAAGGGCAAAAAATAATAGTAGACAACGACAAGAAGTAAGAATGTGGTGAATGACTTCATCAGAGGCCAGACATTCATGCAGATTCAAAAGTGGAATAGGTTTTCTGTAGAGGAAAAAGACTTTAAGGTCTGAATTTAATATCCTCTTTTGGCCTGAACCTAAACCGGAATGCATTGGAAAGAAAAACATTTATCCACAAAGAAGAAATTAAAGACAATATCCAGAACAAAGTGCAAAAAGAAGGGATTAAAATCTTACATCTTATAACATATTTGGAACAATTAAATTGCTTCAATTATTCTTTGTATTTTTAGATATTCTTACCTTTTTGTCTCTTTAGATATTCAATGTCTATTTCAAAGGATATTCTCATTATATAGTTTGCTTAATATCCACAAAAAATATCCACAATGTAGTTCCTTATTAAATTCCATGGTGAGTTCTTCGAAACCACGGAAAATGCATGATTCATTTTCTCTAACGATCATTTCTTATATCATCTTGGATTCAAATCGTAAGACATTAAATAAATTCCGTCTGAAACATTTCTAACGTTTTAAAGCGATATCATTTGAAGAGTTTTTTTTCCATCTAGGAGTATCTTGAAATATATTCTTCCGTTACCCGTCTCCTTTCCTCAGGGTTTCGCGGCTGCATTTTAATCGATAATCTGCAATTTCGCTGAGTGAAATAAATTTATTTTCGCGAATTCAATTTAAGCTCATCAGAAAAAGGTTTAAGAAAACAAAAAGGTAGGGAAAATAAAAGCTGTCGAGGTAAATTGAAAAAGACTATCGTATTTTACATTTTTCGATAAAGGGTAAGTGATTATTCACATAATCATTTAACTTTTTCCCTCCTTTCCATGAATTTTATTAAAGAAATGGAAATGAAAAATAAAAATATAAAACGAAAGCGCACTTTTGAGAAATTTATCATTCACAGTAAAAGGCGGAAAATTTGCCAATTCTCTGACCTTGAGAATGTTTCCAGATAGCATGCATATTTGCAGCAGGTTTGAGTTTTTCTTGATATTATCTTGTTGTGGCAAACTTGACGTGACAAGTGTGCATGGAATCTCCTGCAAAGTAACCTACCCTAATCGACCACCCTCCTTGCAAAAAAGAATTTGCCACGAAGTTGACACAGCAAACTTGACGCAATGACAAAGCAAAAACTCAATTCTTCCATTCTGTGCTGGAGTCTCAACTGGCCTAGCACAACCGCCTTCGGACACGCTGATCGTGGGTTCGAATCCCGCCCTATTCTACATGCCATCGTAATGTAAAAGTAAATTCCTTTAGAAATAACTCGGTTTGCGGTCAGAAGAAGAGGAAAGAAAAAGTGGGGAAGGCAACCCCACCGTCTTATTAAGCGTTAATAAAAGCGAGGGGAAAATGGTCAACTCTCTGTAGGAAGACCTTTTCTGCTATAATAGAAAAAGGTTGGTGAAAAGAGATCCCTCAGTAGATAGGGCTTTGAAGAAGGGGGAAATATATCCCCGACGGGAAGCCATTTTTTCAACTAGTTTGCAATGAACTTGCATGACAAGTTTACTGCAAGTTCGAAGCATGGTGACGTAGTCGTTTGCGATAACTTGTTGCAAACTTGTGGTCTTGCCGTGTCAAATATGCTGCAAGTTTGCAGAGCAAGACTGCTGCAACTTTGTTGCAAACTAAAATTGTTATATGGTTTCCTAGGCAGACATGCTTTCTGTAAATTCGTGATGCAAAAATCGTACAAAGAGATCACAGCACTTTTCTGCTATAATAGAAAAATGGTGGTTAAAAAGAGATCCCTCAGTAGATCAGGCTTTGAAGAAAGGGAGAATATATCCCTGACTGGAAGCTATTTTTTCAACTAGTTTGCAATGAAGTTGCATGACAAGTTTCCTGCAAATTTGACGATTGGTGACTTCGTCGGTTGCGATAACTTGTTGTAAACTTATTATCAACTTGCGGTCTTGCCGTGTCAAACATGCTGCAAGCTTGCAGAGCAAGACTGCTGCAACTTTGTTGCAAACTAAAATTGCTATATGGTTTTCTAGGCAGACATGCTTTCTGTAAATTTGTGATGCGAAAATCGTACAAAGAGAACACAGCTTAAGGCGTTATGCAAAAATACAACGATCTACAGGGTAGACCGTTGCACCTACAGCTACGAAATTAGGCGCGTAGTTACTTCTACTGTCCTACCGTCGCGAGAAAAACTCTTAACGGGGTTGCCTCAAGTAGACGAGTCGAAGAAAGGAGGTAAACGGGTATAAAATCAACCGCAACATTTGGCGACTAAGCGCTCTTCGTTAGGCGAGGAATTCGTTTTCGACGGAAAACAAAGTGAAATGAGACTTCCGCCGGTTCTATCTGCGCCAAATGAAATAAAGCTCTTTCCGTCACCCCGAAAATGCAGTAGAATATCCCGTTTCCATAACGACCGCCACAAGCATGTCGGGTGTCTGACATTCTTCTCGTGGCGATAGGACAGTGTGGAAGTAGTGCTCTGTAAGAAAGGGTCTTTAAAGATTTTAATAATAGTTTTGATTCAGAAAAATTAATCTAAACTTAATGAACGTTTTTCCTCGATAAAGCAAGAACATATTTTAGCACAAAGAAAACCTTTTTACATAAATTTAAAATTCAGAAAACTAAGACTTTCAGTAATATAAAATTATTTCCATGCATTTTTCTTTCAATTTAATGTTTTTCAAAATCAATTTTCAACCTAGTATATAACATGATGTTTATTGCCGTAACGAAATTCAAAATAATTTTATTGTTTCACGAATCGAGTGCTATTCTCGCTACTAAATTTATAATAAAAAATTTCTTTGGACATTGACTTCAAAATATTATATTCCTTTTCATTTTTAGTAATATAACTAGCTGATATACCCGGCGTTGCTCGGAATAAAAATATTTTTAAATCCAAGTATTTATAACACTTTCAACTTAATAAAAGAGTTTTTTGTAGCAGTTTCTTTCGTCGATTTTCATTAATCTACTGACTTGCTCTCTCACCCTCTCTATTAGTTGTTGAACACACCTCTTCTTTTCTCTCCTTAGTTTGAACCACCTGGACCGATTCTAGTACTCCATTTTCCCCTCCCCATCCTAAGTTGACAACTTAAGGTCTTTCATATATTGCTATCATCCACAATTCTCTTCTCTTTAGTGTATGTCACTGACCGGAAAGAACCGCATAGTGTTCTTTCTTTTTCTCCTTAGGTCTTCTCCCTCTGGCAGGAAGCGGGCTCAATAATCTTGAAGAAATTTACACTCTCATTATTATAATTTAAAAATTTGTAGAATTAAATGAAACATCGCGGAAAGAGAATAATTAACATCATTGGATTGTGATGCAAACATATTAAAAGTTGTATAAGCTACGAAATAAAAGCGAAAATAAAAATTCTGCTTTCTGTTATTATTCTAAGAAAACAATATTTTTTATCATAACTTTCGCAGTGATAAAAATACGGGAATAAAGGATTTGATAAAACGATAAATTGTGTGGTTTAAATTTAGTTACAATAATAGAAAGCATTGTTGCAAATTGTGTATGGCATAAATTTGAAAAAAATATTAAATTGATGACAATTAAATTTTATCATTAAAATGATAATTTTCTGCTCTTTAAGATGGTAAGCAAATCATCTATGTGCAATATATTTTTCTAGCGAAAAACTGAGGTAAAACGCCGAAAATTGACTTAAAATTCGATATTTATTTATATATTTTAGCAAGTAATTTCTTTGAAAGTTCAAAAAGTACAATTAATCTAGGAACGGAGATCAGAAGGCATGTGCAAACTATATGTTGGAACTATTTACCGTTTAGGAGGAGTTCTTGCGACATATAAACCGCTAAAACATCTTTCTGTGCCTCCCTTTGTCCTCTTCCTACGGTAAGAACCGGACTATAAAATCTTGAAGGCTTATCAAACACTCATTAGGATGACTTAAAAATTTGTGAAAATTAAACAAAGCATTAAGGGGACATACGACTCTTAAACCTCTAAAAAATAGGGGAAAAATTGTCAAATTCGATACATTGTATCTCTGAAACATTACACTTCACAAACTCACATTTTTTTTCCTAGAAAAATATTTATTCTTTCTGTTATAGTACACAGATTTTCAAACTTTAATATTTGTATATATTTATTTGAGAGAGTAGTAAATATGGGTATAATGTTTGGAGAAAAAATGAGGTAGTTACCTTGCGCGCATGATTATGGATAAAATATTGTTATAAACACAATATTTTGGGTATCTAAGTAATGCAAACAGTCTGTTTAAGAAATTGAACCACAATTTATTAACATATAAATTTAATTTCTATTTTATATACCAATTTAAATGAAAGTGTTAAAAATAGTTATAATCTCAGCGTTTCTATCCCCCCCCCCTCCAGAAAACTTCTTTGGAGAGAAAATGTACAAAAACTGTGGTTTAATTTGTAGAACACAGCGTAATACATATTCAGTAAAAGTTTTATATAAAAATATTCAATAGTTCTTGAGATATTGCGAGCGCAATATCAAAAAAACACATTTTGAGATACAGAACTTTAAAGATATGGCACTTTTCAATGTTTACTTTGAACAGATTACGCATTTTCCTTCACAACTTTCATAAATATTTAAATTCTTGAAGGCGGATTGTTTTAAATTGTTCAGAAATAACTGGTGAATAAAAAATAATTTTTTCAAAAATCAAAAATTTTCGAGATTTAGCAGTCGTATGTCCCCTTAAGGGAATAATTCACTAACGTCACTGGATCACTGCTCTACGACAACCGGAAAATGGAAGTAAAAATTCTCCTTTGATATTTATGTCCAAAGAAAACAATATTTTCTTATATTAAATTTAACATTGGCAGAAGCATGGGCGCAAAACTGTAAATTGGCTTGAATTTAATTCCATAAGACTTAAAAGTATTGGTAGAAATTACTTTAAAATTATATTTCAATATTCTCCCGACAACGTGGATAATTTTGGAAAAAGCCGAGCGTAAATCGGCCCAGTAGGTTTTAGTCTATAATGGATACACATACGAACATTGTCTTCAATATATATATAGATCATATACATATATAGATTCTTATAAGTTTTTAGCTTTCACTTAGGGCCGATACCCAGTTTTAGAAGCAGAGACATAAAAAAGTTTCAAAGATAAAATATTGTTTACTTGTTCGTTCAGCTCGCGTAGTGATACATCACAAAGCAAATGCATATATCAATACGCCATGAAGAATACGCTACTGAGGATACCGCATTATGCAAGGTTTGTCAGAGAGAGCTGTGCAACTATTAACGGATAAGCAATGTAAACAAATTGGAGACATGCGCAACTTCCAGACGTTTCTCTCCCCTAACTTTCTTTCTAATGGTCAGATCGAGGATTTCAATAGCTTTAAATATTCCCTTGACAACGCGGATCATTTTGTAAGAAACCGAGTCCAGTAATTTTTTAGTCTATAAGACATACACATACGAACATTGCCTTCTACATAGAGAGAAAATGTGTTTAGGCTAACATACTTTCTGTTAATTTGTTGATGTGTTATGCACAGAATGTAATGGCTGATCCAGTCAAGTCGGAGGACGACAAGACAGACGAATCAAACATAAAATGCTACGATGTTTCGGATTATAGCTTCGGCATTTCTTTTTCTTAATTTAGTCCTCATTGGTACAAAACAATTGGATGCAGTTATACAATGACGAACATACTACCAATTTACGGATTTAAGATTTCAAGATTAAAAACTGTTCCAGGTTCTCATAATTTGTTTCAAAACCAAACCAAGTTCAATGCTTTGAACAATAGATTATTTACATAGTAATAATTAATTTTGGAAAAGTTATTTTCTGTATGTAGAAATACTAATTCCGGCATTAAATACATTGTTCTGTGAAATCAATCAAATCTCAACGTTAGTTTGAGAGACAGACCTTGGCGCAAGATCCTCTGTTAGGATAATCTACACCGAATCTAAAATATGAGTAAAATTATTTCCTCGAATAGCGCAATAAAAACATTTGTAAACTATGCAATTCGATCATAAAAGTAGGAGAACAATAGTAAAATCTATGAATAAGACATATTTAAAAGAAGTAATATCTTTCCTGTACGTGAATAAGTGAAAAAAAATGTATCTCCTCAAGTCGATAAAGATAGATAAAAAACAGTCGAACGAAACTGCTTCTACCGGAAAATCATCCAATCAGGGCAGTCATCGGAAAAAAGGCGGACTGCTGATCGTAAGCAAAATACTCCACTGATTGAAGGTTGATACCAGGTCTGCTAAATTTAATGTCTATGCGTAAGGTCAAAATGTCCTATACCGAAGCTGGTAAGTATAATATCATATCAACGACTTAAAGATGCATTCTGCTGTGCAAGTATAGGTTTGACAACATATAATTTATCTGGTGGCAACAGCTTCGTCCTGCGTGCGCTGTCTACCTTGCTCATGCGCAGTGGAGAGTTGAGTACTATAAAGGTTCAAGCATTATCTGTCGTCTCTCTCTTCTTGCACTTGCTATGATTTATGTTCCTGTAGTCGACATGTTAATTCAATTATCATTTACCTTACTTTTACTTTTATCTTGTTAAGTTTATTAAAGTTATAATTGTTATTATGAGTTAGCTTCTTCAGCGTTGCCTAATGCTTCCTCACACCTGCACGAGCCAGTTCACACATGCATACCTGTCAACGGTGGTTTGTACCTTCTAAGTTACCTTGCCTAAATAGATGCAGTAGCTACACTTTGTCGCGGTAACATTAATTCTGGCCCTAGTGCCATAGATCATAATGATGACCACAGAATAGATTCAAAGTAGCAACCTTAACATTTGGTTTGCTAAAATCTCAGCCCATTTTAATGTCACCAATGCCGGATCCCATTTTATTTGTTAGTTTTGAAAGAAGTATTTTATTATTAAGTATGCATTTCAGCGTATGGAAGATGTGTATGAAACTGGTAGAAGACATATCGGCAGCATTTGCCATTTCATTTACAGTGATTCTAACATTAGCAGGAATCAAATGAAACAAAACTTAATTGAAAAAGTTTGGTTTGTGGAAAGGATTTCTAACGGCCTAACATTGCCCAATTCTAAAATTTTACAGACAAGTCATATTTACATTTTCAAAAATAATAATATATTTTTTCCCATAATTTATGGATATTTAATCTCTGAAAGTCTTAATTAATAGTAGGAATAATCACTGTATTGTAAAGACAATAATCCAAGCATTTTCATGATAAGAACTATGCAATTCGATTAAAATGTAATATTTCATGGCATCAAAACTAAACTAGTGTTATCATCTTCTGAATTCTTTTATTCCTGTTACAGTTTCTCCCCTCATCCCCAATAATATTAAAATCAATAAAATAAATGGTTAAAACATTTTTTCCTAGGAGTTCCGGAACTTACAATATCTTGTTAATTTACGTTCCGGTACAAACTGTGTATACCTCATTATGAGCATTTTATCACCTCCTTAAGTGGAAAAATTTGAAAATTCTATGGTCCATTAAAATAAGTGCATTATTTAAATTCCAGGAATGCGCTTAATTCGAAAGCTTTTAAAATGTATCGTTTTTTTCCAAATTAACAAGCCAAACAGCTTCATGAAATTATACGTAAAATAGCTCAGCCGGTTCTTCATATTCATGCATATTTCTCCCTCAAGTCTAACTTGAAACTCGAAGGTGATTATGTCTGAAGTCTAATTGTGTTCTTGGTTTGCAGGGACTCTTTGTTGTGTTCACTCATAATTTAAAATGTTTTATTCAAGGTTTGTTTTATCCTACGAAGGAAACTTATTTTGCTTATTATGGCCTTAATGTTAAAGATGTTTCTTTGAAGCAATTGTTCCCCTTTTTCCATTGAAAAAAAGAATTATTTTAAAGCATTATACTTCGTAAATCCAAAGCCGAAACAGCAGTTCAAAGTGTATGAAACTTTTAATTTAAACGTTGTATGTATCGAACTGAGATGAAACTTTCTCAAATCTATATAAATAATGATAAGGTTTGAAAAAGCAAAATAAAACGCTTAATTTATACATTTTTTTTACATCAGAAAAGTTTTGAGGATAAATTTAAATTTCAATTATAAAAAAGAATTACAAAATCTGATATTTTTGACAGAAATAATAGAAGCCGAAATATGTACAATTTAATCTACAAATCATGCTGAAGAATCTTTTCTGTCCATTGTGGCTTACGCAATTTTCTTACCTCGAATACTTCAATTATTTCGAATCCTTTCATCTCACTTCATGTACATCTGACATGATTGTCCGCTTTTCTGGAATGGCATCCAGTTCTTACAATTTTTTTCCCCGCCAAATATGTTGAAAAGTAATCCCTAAACTCAAAATTTTTCTCCTTTGTCGAATGACAAAAAGGAAAAATGAAATAGTCGTCCAAACCGCCGAAGTAGAATTCTGAAAAGTCGAACAATCTTTAAGCAATGGTGGTCTAGGCTTTGAGAAGGTCAAAAAAGAGAGAGAAAAAATTCGTCGGGAAGAGAACGAAAGAATAAAAATTCATCTGTTGAAACTTTAGAAGACTTTGACCATCGCTCTCTTCTTGCCCTATTAAAATATCGTTTGTCTTAGAATTTTACTAAATTCCTGGGAAAGAATGGATCAGTAACCTCTTTTCCCCACAAGAATCTTCTGTCTGAGATTTTATTTTACATAGACAGATCTACTTTCAACGAAAAAGGTTGTTACCCTCTATATATTCGCTGAGAAATACGTCCGAAAGGAATATCTCTTTGGCAGATGTGGAAATGCTTTGAATGAGATCTTGATCACGCAGAAATTTTATATGTTAGGAAGCAGATCTGTAGAATATTCTAAGGAATTTTGTCAGATGATTTTATTCTCATTTTTGGAATTTCTCCATCTTAAGTCAATAGCAAAAGGCATATCGTTTGGATAAATGGCGTTTAAACCAAATGAACATCTGAATAAAGTGATGGGTTTTGGCTTTCTTTATTCTCTTTGGAAGTTTTATCTTTGGCATATGTGTAAACGCTTTGAATTTGATCTTGATCGTGCAGAAATCTTATACGTTAGGAAGCAGATTTGTAGAATGTTCTAAGGAATTTCGTCAGATACTTTTATTCTCATTTTCCGAATTTCCCCGCCTTAAGAGAATAGCAAAAGACATAACGTTTGGATAAATGGGTTTAAACCAAATTAACATCTGAATAAAGTGAAAAATAATTTTCACTTTATTCTCTTTGGCAGATGGGCTTTGGCTTTCTTTATTCTCTTTGGAAGTTTTCTCTTTGGCAGATGTGTAAGCGCTTTGAATTCGATCTTGATCGCGCAGAAATTTTATACGTTAGGAAGCAGATTTGTAGAATACTCTAAGGAATTTTGTCAGATGATTTTATTTTCATTTTCCGAATTTCTCCACCTTAAGTGAATAGCAAAAGACATATCGTTTGGATAAATGGTGTTTAAACCAAAAGAATATCAGGATAAATTGAAAAATCTGTTGGAAGGAATTATGAAGGAGTAAAGCAACAAATATTTCGATATTTTGTGATTTTCTTTAAAAGTATAAGGAATGTATTTAAGTCGTGATGTAATAAGGATGTCATTGAGTCAGTGTCTTTTAATGTCCTCCACAATCTAAATCTTTTAGGATAATGTTTGAATTAAAGAGAGATTTTAGGTCAAACATTTTTTCTGCGTTGATGAGATAATATTTTTTATCAGAAAATTTTCGAATGAGGCGACAACATTGCTCATAAATATGAGTTTTCAACATTAAAGCCATATTAAAAAAAGTTTAAAATTTAAAAAATGTTTCTTCCAAGTATATGGGGGGGATATGATGATACAGCATATCAAATTAACCGTTTCAGTAACACAGGAAGACACTACAAACTGATTTCAGCATTGTTAGGAAGTAGACTGAAATTCTTTCCACATCCTAATATTGGTACAAAAGTCTTACTGTGGGTGTATTGTGTAAACAGTCCAACACGCAGGATAATGGAGAATGAAGGTTTTTTTACAAATACGCAGGGAAACACGTAGCACAGGTACAGCAAACAATAGTTCTTGCACAGATTACCAATGTAAACAGACAACAATTCACAGGTAATAACAGTTCAGCACTTTGTTATCTAACAACACAAACAGTCAGCGAATAGCTAGTAACGACAATAACTGCTCTTTCAACAGCGCTCAGCCCACCAACTTCCTAGCTCGCACTGCGGATGTACTCCAAAGGCGTTCGCGCTCCAAGGCGATCCTAGTCGATCAACACGCACTCCGTCATCCAAGCGCTCTTCTTATATAGTCTCCCGCGGCAGGCCGTGACGTCACGTGGAATCTTCTAGTACATTCAAGCGTATCTCCTCTGCTAATCGAGATATCGAGAAGATTCCAGCACCTATCATATCCCATATTTCGTCGCCAAATTTGTCGCCAAGATGGTCGCCAAGTTTGTCGCGAAGGTCAGTGGTCCAGACGTGGTTGCTGTCGATCATCTAATATTTACTCTTGTAAAACTCTCTTCCCAACCATAAAACTCACATTGCTGGGAAGCGACTTTCCATGTTTGTAACAATATTAAGTTTATCATAGTTCATATTGTCTTCTTCTGTTACAACCATTAAATTTGAAAAGATTTCTCCTAACATGTTCTATAACATTTCCGCTTTTGGTCTGGTACATTTCTGGTTGTAAATAATTTTTCTATACATTGAAACAATTCATTTAAAGCTTTTTTCCTAACTTAGTACCAGAATAACTAAAGTTTCGACAGCTTTAGATAGGTTCTCATTAGTTTGTTTTAATGCATCCAGACCACAGCTTTCTTTTAGTTTGTTTCATTCGTTTCCGTTTCGTTTGTGTTAGTAGTGGGTATAATCTTGCTATTCTACCGCTTTTCTTACTTGGCTAGTTTTATTCCTTTTGAATCAAACGTCTTGAACCCATTTTCTCTTATTATTCTTCTCTCTCAATTATATTATCAATAATGGTTTTCACAAACTCTGGGTCATCTTTAACAATATGAGCCCTATCCCGCCTCAAACCGCCCATTCGACAGAGGCCGGACTCAGGCGTTTTCGGACGCCTGGGTGAATTTTACGGGAGAAAAGTGGTTAATTTCTTTATTGACAATTGATTTTCCAAACTTGGATGTCGTTCTCCTGGAATTTCTGTAAGAAAAGGAAGGATTTCATTCTGCTTCCGTAAACAAAAATTTAAAGCAGTGTTTGAGGTACTGGAATTCTCACTCTAGCCGAGTTCAGAGAGTTAAATATCTCGCTGTTCTCGATGACACCGTTTAGCGGAATATATTTTAGTTAAAATGGGAGTGTCAAACCCATTCCCTCAGCAACCGATAATAACTCGTCTATTTTTTTTATGTCTAACCGACATTTTCCTTCCAAAAATAGAATACTGAATAAGAGCCAATAATAACAAAGTAAATCCTAATTCCACAAATATATTTCTACACAAATTATTCAACAGAAATTCGACCAATAGACAACAAAACTCTGACAACATAATAATGCCAATACAAATTCTGCTCACCATGATAAATAGCTAGATATTCTGCATTTATACGATTTAAACTAAATATAAGATAGTTTGATGCATGTTATAAATTGCTTATGTGAACAACTGAAAAAAGAAATATAAATTTAATTTTAACTTCAGCTTTCAACCAGTTAGGACGATTAACGTATAAGGGTGTTATATGCTGAGTTTATAAGCTTCATTGATTACGTAGCGAGGTGATTATTAATTAATTTTAAAAAACGAATTAAACATCACCCAATTTTGCTCCCAAATGGGGCATAAAATTTCTAACTTTATGTCCGCATTGCTATTATAAATAGTAAAATTCGGAAAATAATAATGTAAAATTAAATAAGACACCACTATTTCCAAAATCTTTGAAATTTTTTCAAGCCAACAAGAACTCTGAAGAAGTGTAGCTTTACTCCCTTAGTATGGTCCTGAAAAAAAATCAAAATGATGATGAAAGTTTTTTTTATATTGTTTGCATACGCTGTCATTTTCATTCAACATTGCAACATCAAAATATTTATATCAGTAGTGATACTTTAGATATCCATTTAACTATTTTTAACTTGCCATTTGTCCTGCAAGGAATATGTCATTTAAGTTTACACTAATTATCAAAGGAAAGTAAACATTTCCTTTGATGGACATTAAAATGGCGCGATAAAGCAGCATTAGAGCAAGAATGTTCCTTGGGAGAAACGCCAAATAGCCTTTTGGCATGTTTCCACTTTTATGACTGAACCAGTCATAAGCGCTCTAGTTTCTTTTGGGAGTCAAATTAATACCTTACGTCATTGTGATAAACAACTCGATGATAAAATCTCGGACCTTCTTTTACTAATGTGAGGTAATATACAGGGTGTTTCAAAATGGGCTGACGGTTTTCAAAATGGGATTACAAGAAAACGGTACCAGATATTAAAGCCATTCTTGCAGATTATACATGTGCGAAGTCAGGATTTATTGCTCTCTTTCTTGTAGTACAAAATTACGCCAACAGATGGCGCTGCAGCATCATGTTACTGTATATGAGGCATGCGCGAAGGTCAGTGTGTCCGCCTGATCTCAATCCATGCGATTTCTTCTTTTAGGACAACTTGAATTATTCAGTGTACCAAAAAAATCATACCATATTTGCCAATCTGGTGCAGACCTATGCGATGAATGTGGATTATTCCAATAAAGATTTGGAGAATGTTGCAGCTAATTATGTACTTCGGTTCGAACATGTGGTTTCAGAGGAAGGTGGATATTTTGAACATCATCATGTAATTTCCATGCGATTTCCAAGGAATGACAGACTGGATGCATAGCGCCATCAGTGGGTGAAATTTTGTATTACAAAAAAGTGAATTAAATCTTCAATTCCTACATGTATATTACACAAGAATGACTTTAATGTCTGACATCGTTTTCTTGTAATCCCATTTTGAAAACCGTCAGTCCATTTTGGAACACCTTGTAGTATCTAAAATTTAATTTGAAAGGAATTGCGAACACATTTTGAAATTTGTATTAGCGTTCCATTGCCGCTTATTTTGTTCTAATTTAGCCTAGGTAACTAAAAAGGCATTCGATTTAGGTTAATGTAATTTCAAAAGCTATTAAGTGAAATGGTTGTTTTTAGTTTCTTATTAAATGAATACGTTTAGGAAATAAGGTTCGCTCAAAATGCTCGCCCAAAAATCCCTCTAGAAAACTTTTACCCATCTAATGTATGATTTTTTATTTCTTTGATTACTCTGAAGAATGACTTTCCATACATTATTTGTAGAACTAAAAACACAAAATCAATAATACATGAGTAGCACTAGAAACTACGCTATTTGAAGATATTTCATCCATAAGCGTTATTAATACCCTTTCCTTTCAATTATTTAAATATTTCATATTTTATTATGGTTTTATAATTCAATAATCATTAAACTGTTTCATGGAAAGTCTCAAAGAATTTCCATAAACTACGAAATATATAAAAAATAATATTAAAATACTTCCATTTTCACAAAGATGTAACTTCATAAAACAGATGTAAAGAAAGAATCAAGGAGTGCTATAAATTTATATAATAAGGTAACATTATTTTATTTTTAATTTTAATTATAAGTTTAATAAGTGTATATATTGAAAATGTAACTTGAGTTTCGATTGTTTGGAAAATATTTAACTATATATATATAGACATATCTAGATTTAACAGTTGCATTGTTGAAAACCGTAACTACTAACAAGATAAAAAAAATTAGCACTAGGAAACTTTACTGTAAATTACCTACTGAATGAAAAAAGGAAAAAAAAAAAAAAACGTTTTTCAGTTGCCAAGGAAATTTTAACGGTTGTAGGGTATCTTGATGCTGTTGAATTCAAGACTAATTTTTCATTTATTGGCTTTAGTTTTTGAAATAAAGCACTTCAATTGTTATCTGCACTCTAAAACATTTGTAGGGTGGAGCGAAAAATTCAAACCTTTTTTTTCATGACGCTATACAGCGGGAATTTATGCGAGTTGGTGAGATATAAAACGAGGAAAAAATTAAATCAATTGATTGATACCGCTCCCGCATGGGCCTTAAAAAACATAAATAGTTGCGAAATTAGACTGTTTTTAGATGAGCTCTGAGAACAACGCGTCAATGAGGATAATGCTTTACCTCTCTACTTTACTTTACTGTACTCTACGACACTCCCCTGACTCCAGAGATAAACATCTCCAGTTTGCTGTGTAGGTGGGTGTGCATAGTAGAATCTTTATTGATTCCAACAGAAAAATTACATGGATTGTTCATTGATGTACAAAATCATTCAACAAGTGTAAACCTTACATAGGTTTTACAGTAAGAGATTTAAAGCTGCAGCCTCCTGATAATTTACATCTCCATTGCCTGAACTCCATAAAAAAAAATCGCAAATAATTTCTATCGTTAGGTGAAAGACTTGTTTGCAGAAAATATTTACGTATAGCTGCAAGAAATGCTATTTTTGTTACATGAATTTTCTTTAAAATTGTCGCAATCAAATCTACTAGATTCTTAGCCTTTTCTAAACGATCGTTTAGTCTTCTTGCGTCTTTCACTTTTCCTGAAGTAGCAAATACAGGTCTTCTTTTTAGTAGAGATGCTTTTACACAGGATGGTGTGATAAATTATTCGTTATAACTCTTTCATCATCTGAGACTTCCTCTAATAAATCCCTAAACACTTTGAAAGGTACACGAAATGGTAGACGCTGATGACTGATAAAAAACTTTGAAATTTACAAGTGATAAATTATCGTTATAACTCTTTCATTATCTGAGACTTCCACTACAGAAACCACTAAACACTTTGAAAGGTACACGAAATGGTAGACGCTGATGATTGAT
>BGPR01001832.1:0-68407 GCA_013235015.1 Araneus ventricosus | reverse complement strand
AAAAATTTAAAATTTTGTTGATAAATTATCGATGCTAACTCTTTCCTGTTATCTGTTGCTTCCGCTTTAAGTGTGTGTGTGTGTGTGTGTGTAATAAATTAACACGTTCCTAATTTTAAAAAACGCTTCTCAAAATTTAATCCGTAAAATTATTTATACTTAAACTCTAACATACAATTAACTGTCACTTTAACGGGCTGAAACCCAGTTTCAACCGGTCTGACGTTCGGGAATTCCCCTCTTTTCCGATACTACTTAATCTCGCTGCGATGGTGCTACTTCCTCTTTTTAAAATCATGTAACCTTCGTACCAGACGCCTGTTTTGGCGTGGCTTGTTTTCTTCGTCGCCGGTGACCGCGCTTTGCGTCTATTTATACTTTAACAATGGTTTGATATTTTTCCGAATTATTTAAAATTACCTGAAACCTATCGATTAAAGCACGATTGAATAAAATAAACTCATCTTCATTCGTCAAAGACTGCCTCTTCATTGCATTAACCAACACTAGTTGAAATGATGTTTCATATATATTTACTGAAGAGTCAAAACATTATGACCACCTACACAATAATGCGTTGCGCCTCCTTTGGCCTTCAAAACAGCTGCATCTCGCCTGGGTATAGATGTCACAAGTTTCTGGTACATAGCTGGAAACAGGTTGTACCAAATGTCTAAGCAGCGCTCACGCAAAGTCGAGCTATTCGGACATGGTGGTGTTTGAGTTCTGAGCTGCCGCTCCATGACATCCCAAATGTGTTCCATCGGATTAAGATCCGGCGAGTTAGGTGGCCAGGACATTAAGTGGAATTCATCAGCATGCTCCTCGAACCACTCCAACACAATCCGAGCCTTCTGACATGGCCCGTTGTCCTGCTCGAAGATTCCATTTCATGTTGAGAAGACAAACGCCATGTAAGGGTGCAACTGATTCACAATGATGTTCAGATAGTTCGCAGCTTTCATGGTCTGTTCTACCACAACTACGGGTCCCAGAGCCGCCCATGAGAACGTACACCAAAGCATAATACAGCCACCACCAGCCTGTGTATGACCTGCTGTACAAGAGGGGAGCAACTGTTCGCCTAGCAGACGGCGTACCCTGACACGACCATCGACGTGATGAATGAGAAATCGGAATTCATCTGACCAGGCAACTCTCTTCCACTCATCCATGGTCCAGTCTCGATGTTCGCTGGCCCACTGTAAGCGTAGTTGACGATGACGCTTGGTCAACAGAGGCACACGAGTGGGACGTCTGCTGCACAGTGCCATATCAAAAAGTGTCCGCTGAACTGTGTGTTCCGAAACACTTGCGCTTGGACCTGCATTGTATTGGGCTGTCAGCTGAGCCACTGTCTGGCGCCGATTTTGCTTTACCAAGCGGAACAGTCTCCGACGTCCCTTTTCTTTGATGACGATTTTTTATGTGATTATTTGAATATATTAGCACAACTGTTATGCTTAAAATACGGTAATGATTTATTTTGAATTTTATTTCGCAAAAGCCAGATGCAGTTGTTTTGCCAAACGCATAGATTAGGCTGATAAATACAGAAAGTGAAAGAGAGGAAAGATCGCATAAAGCTTTGTAAATACATGCAAATAAATTATATCAGAACCGTATGGACACTGAAATCAAGATAAATTAAAGCAATTTCTTAAATGATTATCGCAAACAAATGCATAATGAATAGAAATTCAGTTTCTGCTGAAATGTGAAGCGTCTTTCCTCACTAAGTTGGATTATTGTCACCAATGAATTTTACTATCAACAAACACATTGCAATTTGCCTTTACTGACAAATCATTAAAATATCACTACTCAACCTAAACCCATATAGCATGTACACTTACAGCAAATTTGATTTTTCTTGATATTAGCTTGTCATGGCAAACTTTATGTGGCAACTTTGCAGCAAACTTCTTGCAAAGTAACAAAGCAAAATCGACCAACCCACTTACAAAGCAAGTTTGCTGTGAAGTTGTTATGACAAGCTTCATACCACGATTGCAAAGCAAGTTTGCTGCAAAGATGATACAGCACACTTACAGATAATCTTTGTCTCTGTTTTAAAAAACATCCAGTTTAAGAGTGTCTCCTAGACCGTCCTTCTTTTTATTAATTCAATAAATCAACGTTAATTTGGAAAAAAACGAATTTTTTATAAAAAAAATTAGAAAAATTCTCCATCTTTTCACTAAATATAGAACTGGCATTTTAAATAAAACTATATCGCCTTTTTCTTAATGTTGAAATTTTAACATTCATAAACAAAATTAAACCCAAAAAAGTCGATGTTTGTTGAAAAAATAATAGCTTTACATTTTGTCCGATTTTAAAAGTAATTAATTTTGAACCCTAATTTCATAATTTATTCTATTAGCAAAACGTAGATATTAGCGAAAATCGCCCTCTCTTTGTCTTCAAATCATATTCTCAACTCAAGATTTAAAAAATTAATGAAATGAAGAAAACAGTTTAAAAGAAATCGCAGATGCACGATCTATTAGCGCAATCTACCTCTCAGAGTCTATCTGGACGAGTGGTTAAGACGACAGGTTTAGGAAGCGGGATCCGAGGTTGTCTTCGTACTCTGTTTTTGCTATAGTTTGCAATGAGTTTGACGCGCCAAGCTTGTGACAAGTTTGACACGTGGTGACTAACTCGTTTGCGTAAACTTGTTTCAAGCTTGCACTCTTGCCGTGTCAATCTTGTTGCAAGCTTGCAGATTTGCAGAGCAAGATTGCTGCAATCTAAAATTGCTGTCTGGGAAAAAATTACTTAAATATGACAGTCACTTTCTTTGCGATTTTTATATTTAGTACATGTTCAAGCATTTTAGATCGAACGTATAGTAAAATTTGATTTGAGATCGCATGGAGAAATTGAAATTGCTTTTAAACTGGAGTGGGTAAGACTGAGAAACAACATTAAGATTCAAATTTCATTTCAAAATTGAAAAAAAATAGATGCGAAGACCTTTTTAAAGAGAAGGAAGAAAACTTGAAATGAAAAACCTTTGTATATGAATTTTACGAAACCGAAATAGCTCATCCCTGTATTTTCAAAAACTATTAAGAAGCGTGATCTTGGACATCTGAAATTTGAAAGCAAGAGATACATTTTACTTTTAAGAACAGTGAGAGCTCTTTCTCACAAAAAATAACCATTTAGAAAAATAAATGTCACAAAAAATTTAGAATCGCCTTTCAAAAGATAAAGAAGGGAGACGGCGCAATTTTGGCACTTGCCTTGGGCGCCATTTTATGTCGGTACGACACTGTTTGAATGCGTATAATAAATAAATGAAATTTAGTTCTTTACTCGGCCTGTTTGTTACTTATTAGCAACTACATGATACGAAATTATTATTATATATACGTATATATCCATATAAAACAAATAAGAAACAATCATAACAGAGTTGTAAAAGCAACATAATCAACATAAACATTCATAATAAGAAGAAGTCCTAAGAAGTTTGGCGCAAAAGAAAGTAACTTGATATTTCGGAAACATCCTCACCTTACACGAAGCGCTCAGTTCATTTCTTTGTCCTGTCTCCCGTTGGCTACATCCCTTAGTCTTAGGTATGTAAAATTATTTCCAATATTTGGTATTTCATTCGAATTCTTGGTCTATCATAATGCTCGGGGTGAAGGACAGTGTTTGTAGCTTTGTTTTTAGCGGTTCGTATAGATTTCACTTAATTACCCTTGATGAGTATATATACGCTCTTACCGATGAACTACAGTCTTTCCATTTCATTTTCATGACATTGATATATATATATATTCCTGGCGGTTGTAAGCCTTTTTCTCTTTTTTTTGTGAATACTACTATTTTATTTTATTCTAGGTCTTTTGTATTCGGATTTTTTGCTTTCGATTTTTTAAAATCATCTTCAATGTATTTGTCTTCTATTCAAGAATATTTCCATTTTTAATTGTCTTGTGCTTTTTGAAGACATAGCGACATATTTTAACGGGTTTCGTTCGTCATTAGCAGAAAAAAGCACATATTAATATCGTAAGCGAGCTTCTCTTTCTGACGAGAGGCTCGCTTTGATATTTTTCAATTTATTATAGTTTTTTCTATTTTTTTGGCATTGTGTCTTGGTTGTTTTTCAGTGTTTGTCTTATGTTTCTTGTTTGTTTTGATATATATATATATATATATATATATATATATATATATATATATATATATATATATATATATATGAATAAAAGAGATATAATTGAAAATGAAAAAAGTTTTTAATAGCGAAACAAAAACGATGGACTCCAAGTCTCAAACCATATTGCTTTCCCAAATTAACCCAGCCCCATCAATAAAAGCAATTAAGGTATCCGCATACGTTCGAAAACCCATTTTTGACTGAAAATCATAATTTTTTTTAAATGTCTTATCTGAAAGCCTATTGTTTTTAGTTTTCAAAACAGTTTTTATTTTACATCTATGATGATCAGAAGTGAAATTAGAGACATTTTAGTAGAACTTGATAGTTGAAAATGGAGTGGTAAATAATACGATAAAGAAGCATTTTTCATTGTTTTTACTTGAGATATTTAAATTTTATTGTTTATTTTTTTTATACTATTGTACATATACCAGGTATTATTTTGAAAGATTTTCAATGTGAATTTCTTTGTTTTCGATGACATTGTTGCAAATTTAGTTAATTTTGAATCATTGCAGTATCTTGATTCTCCGTTAATGATGTAATTTTTTATTATAAACGTAGGAAAAGTTCATAAATTGTACTTATGATCAATATCAATCACTAAAAGTATCTCTAGATCAACTAATAGGCATTATAAAGTTATTTGACTGAAAAACAATATTCAAATCTATCGAAGGCGGCTGAATGATAGAAAACGATAATGACACATAAGGCTCAAGAAAACAACTATAAAAAATTTCCAATCAGAAAATTTTAAAAAATGTGCTAAGCTGGCAAAAACTAAGGACTAGCCTACAAAACTGGGGAGTATTGAAGAATAATTATTTTTTCTTCTCATTGTAAATTAAAAACATAGACTTTAAACTCATTTTTCTCGAAATGTGATTTTTTTCAAATTTTTCATTTTTCAAACACGATAACTAAAATTTAACTTAAAATATCCGTCTCAAAGTTGGCATACATATTATTTATTATATTGTCTAGGTAATGAACCAAAATATAAGTGAAGTAATGCTCCATTAAAAAGTTATGTATCTTTTAAGGTTTGAAAAAAGGCCAAAATTCTTTAAAAATTCATGATTTCACACTAAAACTCTTATAATTTACATGTTTTTAAATATATTGCGAAACTTTTGCTTCAGGACCTAGTCAATAGTTGAAGGATTATATATGCTAAAGGATTTATCATTCTGATAATTTATTTTTGAACGAGAGTGTTTGAAAAAAGGTCAAATTTAGTGCAAAAAAATCTAAGTTTTTCCAAATTTTTAAAAATATATTTAATTCATTTAACTTTTTTCTATGATTTATTAAGTTTTAACATAAATGTCATATAAAAATACAAAAATATTGCTTCAAATATCATTATTTAAAAAAAGGGCCTCCGAACGTAGTCGGATACCTTAAATGTTTTTATAATATTGTTTGATTAGGAATTCAATAATAATAATAATTACTGTATTACTCTTGGAGCTTCTTGAAAAAGTCTGTTACTTTAATTTATGGTATGCAGAAAATTCAAAAGATTTTAAGTTTTATTTTCTTCCCAATAAGCTAGACTAAAAGTTCTTCCATATCATATGTTAAATAACTATGCATGTTCTTCGTAAACAATCATACTCGTCTTTTATGCCTAGTTTCAAGTTCTTAAGTAAGCTCTTAAAAGGGATTATGTCTGAGGTCTGTTTGCATTTATGGCATGCTTTAACTTTTAGTTTGATTCAATTATAATTTAAAAGCTTTTATTTAAAGTTGAGTTTTATTCTATGTAGAAAGCTTTCAGAATGCTTTTAGTGAGATAGATTTCTTCAAAGCTCTTCATTTACTCATTTAATTTTTCCCTATTATTAAACAGGATGAAATTTAACAGAAAAATTTTCAAAGCACTATCTTCTATTTAAATATACGTATTAAGTTTTAAGAAATATCTATAAATTTGATATTTTGGGTTTAAATAGAAACCAAAAAAAAGTTTCTAAATTACTATTGTTTTTGTTTTAGGATTTTATGAAGTTTTGATATAATTTTAAGCATATTTTTGGAGTTTGTATATTTTCAGAAATAATTATAAAAAAATAATTTTGAGAAACTTCTTCCAAGTATACTTGTACAAATACATTGGCAAATACAGGATAAATAGGATTGTGTGATTAACTTATGCCAAACTTAAAAAATGTTTTCAATTCAAAATCAGCCATCTCCCAAAAAAACTGTGTCGAGAAGTCGTATCTTAAATTCTATTTGAATATACACCGATAAAGCAATTCTGACTTCATAAAAATCAAGAAAGTTTGTTACGACTCAAACTAAGACCAGCCAAACTTACCACTCCCCTTCTTAACTCATCCGCTTAGTAGGGACAAGTCTCGCTAAAGTACTCTCCAAGCATATTCCCACTCCATGTAGATAAAGTCTCACCCATCCCCACGCACATATTTCATGGACCCAAAACACCTACTCAAAATATAGTAGATTGATGGAATTTGGGACACGTTCATTATTCCGTGAGGTATGGTGCCATTTGCATGGAATGGAGCGGTCGTGAATGGACGACAAAATGATCGGCTTAACAAGGTGACATTGTTGATTACAGAAATTTTTTAGTTGCTAAATTTGCCTCTTTTTGTTTCGGTCCTCAAGTGCTATAAATCTGCCGACATTTGGCTTTCACGGATTTGGTTTCAAAATGCGCGCGAAATTTCTTAACTTCAGCTTCAAGGTTTGTTTCTTTATCAACTTCAGAATGATATTGCTATAGTGCTAAAAAAATCTCGCTTATATGAGGACTTATTTACGCAAATGAAATAAATTGCAATTAAAATTTCATGGGCAATTTTAAATCAATAGCATTTTCGACAAATTCGGAAATATATTTACACTTACTTTTAACCTCTCACGCTATAAAATCTTTTAAAATAGTGAATTGCATAATAATTTTCTTCTCTTTCATATATTTTTCATACTTTGAAACAGAATTTCCTTCTCGAATCTAAAGATTCTTCCGAAAAATTTGAATCTGAATCGTCAAACAGCTGCGCATGTCAAAGAATAATTTTTTTGGCGTGAGTCTCTTTAATCGAAGGCTTCGAATCTCTGCAGTTTGTGCTAGTTACTGCCCTAATAGCAGACAGAAGATGGATTGTCCGTTAGTGGATTTAGTCTTATAGAAATGAAACCAGAAAAGTGTAAAAGTATATAGTTCTTTGAAAAACCAAGGCATGTGATTTTACAAATCGCTTGATTGTAGAACGATATATATTTGTCAGCAAGGCAAAAGATATACTTAATTTTAATATAAATTTGAACGTCATTTAGAGTAAAGTATAGGTTGAAAATAAATATAATAAACCAGCGGGAGTGGTCTCCCCTAAACTCTCTCGTATTCTTTCTAAGTGGAGATTCGTCAAAATCTCGAGTTCGAATTTTTTTTTGACGATTACAATACTTTCTCTCTGTATACTTCGTATACGAGAAAGTGAAACAAACAAACAAACCTGAAATCAAATACCTGTTGCCACGTTTCAAAAAAATATTACTTTGAAGCATGCGATAAAATAGGCAATGCAATGATTACTAAAGCGAAAATTCTGCTTTGGAATTGAATTCCCAAGAAAACAATTTATACTACCACAACCGTAACAATTGCAAAAGCGCGTAAATAAAAGATTTGCTGAAATAATGAGATCGGTTATTTACAACAATAAAAAAATTGTTACAATTTATGTTTGAAAACATTATTTATAACAGATTGCTATCAGTACTTTGCGCATAAGAATCGGATAAAAGAAATTGAATATGCAATTTGAACGCCTCTTTTCGACGGATTTGGTCCAAAATTTTATACGGACCTACATTCATGACGATAAAACTGTGTACCAAATTGTATCCATCTAGCTATTCAGGGTTTTGAGTTATAGCGTTCGCATTAACACGGACATACAGACAGGCAGACTTCCCGTTGACGGATTTTGTCCAAAATTTGATAGAAATCTACAACGTATGTTCAAAGACCACATACCAAATTTCATCCCCGTAGCTCTAATAGTTTTTGAGTTATCGTGTTCACAAACAGACATGATTCCGAAATTGTGTTTTTCGGAGTCAGGGAGGTCTAAAACGTGGAGATTTGTCAAAATCTCGAGTTCGAATTTTTTGACGATTACAATACTTTCTCTTCGTTTACGAGAAAGTAAAAAGGCAAAGTTTCCACTTCTATTTTAATATTCAACGGGCCAGCAGAATTTTATCGATTGACTTTTATATATTATGCTTGAACTAACAACAAGAAGAAATATTTATTTAATATTTATTTATTCGAAGAAATATTTATTAAAATATGTAAAAATATTTTATTTAACTATGTAAATATTATTTTAACAAATCTTAGGAAATTCTGATACCCAAATCCTCAACTTTTATTCAAATTTAATTTCAGAGTTTGGCATCAATTTGACTCCTGAGGCAACAGATATCAGAAAAACCTTCTGAAAAAGAATATATCTAAATTAGGTTAAACAAAGTTAATGGTTACAAAAAAATAACACGTAATGCTGTGATGTATTATATCAGAGATATTGTCAAAATGATTGCAGTTAGAAATTGCAAAGAATTTTAAAATCTATTTTTTTGCATGTTGAAGTAACCGAAATATGATAAATTTTATCTACCTATTCGTTTTGCAGATGTCCTAGCTTTGGATTATTCTATACGTTTATTTGTTCATCAAATACTTCAACTATTCTGAATTACGTCATCTCAATTTTTACAGAGAAGACATCATTTTTCCCTTTTCTTCAAAATCACCAAGTTCTTGCAAGATTTCGAAATGTGTCTTCCTTCGAAAATGTTGAAAAGAAAATACCGAAATTTCATAATATTTTCTCCACAATCGAATAAAAAAAGAGGGGTAATAGTCGACCAAACTTATGCAAAAGAATTCCGAAAAGTCGGACAATCAACAATTGCTTTCTCTGAAAATAGAAAACCAGATAAGAGACAAAAAGTAAAAAGGGAGTCAAAGTGAAAGAAAAAAATTCTAGTTGTTGTAAAAGTCTGGCTACATTCATATTTAGACCATTCCTTTCGCCTTGCACTATCAAAGCCTCGTTTATCTTAGAAATTTTCCCTAGAAGAAACCTTTACCTGAGATTTTTAATTTCAAAGCATCATTTAGTTTAAGAGATAGTTACGACTCAAACGGATGTTATCGCATATGCTTGTGGATAAAAGTGTCCGAAGAGAAGTTTTCGCACTGGAGGGTGTGCAAACTCTTTGGATGGGATTTTGAACGCAAGCTTCCATCCGAAAGACACCAGACTTGTAGGATATTTTTTGTATTTTATTTATTTATTTTATTTTTGTATTTTATTCATTTATTTTATTTTTGTATTTTATTTATTTATTTTATTTTTGTATTTTATTTATTTATTTTATTTTTGTATTTTATTCATTTATTTTATTTTTGTATTTTATTCATTTATTTCATTTTTGTATTTTATTTATGCATTTTATTCATTTATTTTATTTTTGTATTTTATTTATTTATTTTTTTGTATTTTATTTATTCATTTTATTTTTATATTTATTTATATTATACATTTATTTTCAGCTCTACTTGTCGCAAGTGAAAATTTTTATTCTTAATTTATAATTAATAAAAAATGAATTATATATCTGTAGATGACCTGAAGTTACATATTTTGTTCCAAAAGGAATTTAAAAATCTCGCTAGGAAAACTACATTGTCAATTCAAATAAGAAACTTTTCACATCATGCGAAAGTAAATGAATATTTTCTGAACTGATATTTTACCATTTGAAAATACGATTTTAAATTTCTTTCAATATGGGATGAATATTTTTGCCTGTGACCTCTTTAGAAAGAAAAAAAATGAAAATCAGATTTCATACTCACAAAAACATATAATTTACGACCTCTATTCATGTCACATAAATGAAATAATATTTCACAATTTTTGCTCTCAAAACTTCTTGTTAATGATTATTTGAAATTAAACAATTATTTAACTACAGCTTTTACCCTGCTGTAAAGATCGACTTACTTCGAAGCTGCATGCGGAATAAAAATTTCGCTTGGTTAAATTAACAAAATATATTGTTTACTCTCGGCGGAAATCAAGATCTTACAAAGATAGTAAAAAAATAAATTCAGAGGTAATCGAATAAAATCAAAAACAAACAAGGAATCCATTCTAGTCATTTTTATAAGTGCTAAGAACTTTATTTGAAATGGATTCCAATAATAATGATTGGGAAATTTTACGCCAAACATATATTCTCTTAGCCCGAAATTTCCCAAACAAAGGACAAAGGAGATCTGTACTTCGAAAAGCAAATTTTCAAAAGAAAGAGATTTTTATAAATAACAACGAATTACTATTTAAACCATCGTGTACTATTATATAATTCGACAGGTTTAGAGCATGAAGAACCTTCCCGCTGCGAAGAGGTTTGTCTCATATTTTATATCTAGTTTTCATCATTTAATGATTATAATTCCGAAAAGAACTGGATTATAAAATGAAGAATTGTTCCTTTTCTACGGAAGTAACGCAAACATTAAAATTTACACTGAGCGTCAGGAAAGTAGTATCTTCTGATACATTTTACAATGTTACACAATTATCATCAAACTCTTCTCTGGGATAATAGCCGAAAGTCTTTATGAAATCTTCACGTTCAAAATGGTACATTGAAAACAGAAATAATTTCTTTATGTAATTATGATCATTTTTATTGTATAAATTCAGCTCTATAGCTGTTGAGTTAGAAGACATCCTTTTATTTAAGCACTGTCGTTGATATCTTATTTATCTAATGTATAGAGAGCTGGTCCTAAAAGTGTAATTTCAAAGGACGAATTTTATGAATTTGGTTAGTCAGAAACCTATTCCTTTATTTCATGCTATTGGAAACCAAGATTTTCAATTAGCTTAAATAAATATAATTTTGAAAGCTTAGGCAGTTTTAACCCTTCAACCGGCTGAAACGTAGAAAGTCGCTCTCTGATGACTATTCTAATACCGGCTCCGTCGCAGAAAGTCGTTCTTCGATTATTACTCTTAAACCGGCTCCGGCGTAGAAAGTTGCTCTCTGTTTATTACCCGAAACCCGGCTCCGAAACGTTTGTGTTTACCATTTAGCTACAGAGAGGCCGTTTTCAAAACATTCAGCTGAAATATTTTTGCCGTTCAAAGGGATAAAATGCTTTTATGAGTTACTAGAGATTCCCGGAAATTTTCTTCTCAGCTTAGATATTTTTACTCATACTTTAATGACGAATTTTGTCAATGAAATCAGGAGAACAGTAGAATTTATTTCCCAAAATCAGTAACGTACACAGAGTAAGCGAAACACTATGGAGATTAATTTCCGAATCTGGTTTTATTTTTATATGTTAAAATTATCTTTTATAATGTTGTTAGTGTATTTTTGGTTTTAACCCGGGAAGGACGCGCGCTCCAAAGAGTAACGCGAAGACGCGCAAGGGGGTGTGCGACACCCCTATTCGTTATTTCGCTATTTAAGCAAATCTAGCAAGATTTTCATGCTATATCCAAATGATATTCCAAATGATTCATGCAAACAGTTCTAGTTACGCAAGTAGAAATTTTTAGAAGAAACATTTAGTAAATAATACAATATATTATTCCGCTCATTGCGAACACATACGAAAAGTATATTTACATACATGTTTTCACCATTTTTTATATTAAAGAATCATCAATATACTAACCACTATACAGATTGGATGGAAAAATACTGCTTCTAGTTTTCTTATACAGATAAAAAAAAACAATTTTTTAAATTCTGATGGGTTTTATCTTTAGTTTCTACAGTTTTAAAATTTTAGGTCTAATAGTTTTTGTGAAAGCGGATAAGACACGTACCAGCTGAATACAGTTTTATTACGTCCAGAATGATTTAACATTAGCATCAATTTCTAGACATTTTCACTTACTCTATTATCAAGTATAAAAGTCTTGTACCCGCAAAAATCTCCGTTTCAGAAATATAGAATGCTCTTGAATCCATTGTTTCTTCTCTAAAACTTAAATTGCGTGAAGACATTATTTTCCTGTCCCTCAAGCGATCACTCAATTGAACGAAGACACCTGACGCGAGAACGCTCAAGGGTATTTTTCACACCCTTTATTGTGAAAGCCATTAAGAAAATGCAAGATTTTTTCTTAAAACACGTTCCGTCAGTTGAATGTGACCTTAAAGGCAGATGGCATGCATTTGACTATTTTCAACTTAAAGGAAATCAGTATTTTTCACATTTTAGGTGGTGCGGTTTGTAGGACACCCTCTTGCGTGTCCTCGAACGGAATTTGCATATTTAAAGTTAAATATTTATTCTTGAAATTACCTACAGATGGCGGGATATGTCTTGGCTCCTCTCCTCGGTTATTGTACACATTCAATAACCGAGGGGGGGGGGATAACATATTCAAATAATATTCAAATAATATCATTCGGTTAATGGGTTCTCATCTTTATTAACCGTATCACAGCATGCCAAACGTATCGTTGCCTTCGATTAACCGATTCTTATTTTCATATCAGCATGCCAAACGTATCATATCATTCGGCTAACCGGTCCTTTTAAACTTATAATTCGGTAAACCGGTTCTTATTAACTTTATCATTCGGTGAACCGGTCCTTATTAACTTTCTCACAACATGCACGGCGTTTCATATCATTCGGTTAACCGGTTCTCATCTTTATTAACCGTATCACGCCTGACTACCTTAACTCTTTAATCCCGAGGCGACCTTTAACTTCTAGCTCCTTTAAAACCGGGACTTTTTGGGAAGAAACGACATCAATTGGACTCTCCCAACCTGGGTGGTCATTTTACCCTCCTCCCCAACCCCTGCTTTAACCTTCCATTAAGGCGCTCTGAAACGGGCTGCGGTTGGCAAGGATAATTGGACGTCCTATCGCGCTTATCTCCGAAGCGATCTCAGAACCTCACCTCCCCTCAAAAGAAGCCAACCACCGCAAACCGGCCTTCGTTGATGTTAAGGGGAAGTTTTTAGACTGCCCGTGACCGCCTCGCTCGGTATGAAAGCAGGTTCCTTGAGACAAGGTTTGTTATAATTCTTTCTTTTTGTTCTGTGGTGTATCAGCACTACCAGTTCTTTGAAAGCGGCAATCAATGCTACCTGTTCCTGTCCTATGTGTTGTATGTATAACATGCCAATAAAGACAGAAAGGCAACCTTCCGAGTGGTCTTTGACTCCAGCATGGCACAACTAATCTAAGCAAATGTTCTACACAATTGTTGAGTTATAAACTATATTCGATGCTTTAATAATTTTATGTAAAACGTAATAAAGAGAAAATAAATCTTTTATAATTTAACATATCTTTTATGAAACGAACATTGATCTATAAATTGAATCGATTCATAAACAAATTGAATGTTTTCTATTCGTCTAGTCTTAAAGCAAATCCATTCTTTGCCTTTTATTTAACAGAAATTCTTTTTCATTGCTGCTGTTGAGTGATGACATAAATGACATCTCTGAAGATTTTCAAGTAATTTTATCTAAATTTTTAAAACCTTTTCCGTAATAATCAACTAATCTGCTTAATAAATATTATTCTGCTTTAATTTCAAAGTATTCGTATTCCTCACAAATTGCAAAGATTTCAATAACAATAATCTAATCTGCATAATAAAAACAATCATTTTTGCTTCATTTAAAAAATATTCCTCAGAAATTGAAGGATTTCAGGAACCGAAACGCCCTAGATATGTTCGCCAAAACATTTCATTAAAATTCTAAGCGAATTTCTGCATACGGTATAACGTTAAATAAAAAATAAATTATTCAAAATTGTTCTGGTAAACAGATAAGCCGTATTTCCATATCATTTTCTGTAAACTTTAGAATTATTAAAGTTCTCTATTCACATTTCTTCTGTTGCGGCATTTTGTTGATATCTGAGAACTCTTTATCAATTGAGTCCTACGTACGTTAAAAATGGAAATTAATATATCCAAAAATATTTTACAGTAATTGCGTAAACATTTAAGAGGGCATTTTGTTGAACCATTTCTCTAATTGATGAAATTTTAAAAAGCTTGCTACTACTTACTGAACGTTTTGACCTGCTAGATTCGTAAAATCAATCACAATGAATTGTCGAGGAATAAGTGAAGTCTTTGGTGAGTGGAAATGAGACTCCATTAAGCATTTCCTAAATTATTGACTGAGAGTTATGATACACTAAAACTAACCATGCATTGTGCAATGTGCATAGATGCATTTTATTATAAAACTATGTTAAATATCTCGAAAAATCTTTTAAACATGATGTATTTTTGTAAACATTTAAAGCGACCAATTCAAAATAATGAAATACATCGAGCTTTCTAATTTTTATTTTTTTTTCGTTGAATTTCGCATTATTTTCACTTAAATAACACTTTGAAGAAATGTGGGTTTTTTTGGTTATTTAATTTAAATGTTAATTGTTAGGAAATGCCCTTATGCACGCGTACTGAATTTTCATAAAACTTTAAGTTTTTCTAAACTAAAACTGACATTTAATTATGTATATCAAAGCCATTTAGATAGTTAAAAGTTTATTTTCACTATTAAATCATTTACCATAAGTTTTTTAGTACATAAAAAGGTTTTACAGACAATTTTAGGATGTATCAGAATCCTTATTATACATTTTCTCTAAATTCCCTAACATTAAGGCCTAATCAAGAGAGAAAACAAACGATTCAAAGATATGTAAATCTGAAAAAATGACGTAGTTTTGAGGAATAAGTTATTGCTTCGAAAATCATTCCAGTGGAGGTACGGTGAATGCAGTCCAATAATCTCGATAGCGGAAAATGTTGCTTTATTCTACAAATATTCCAGAAAACTTAATATACACAAAGAACACCACATGTAGAAGTTAACAACACAAGTAAACAGCATCTCACTAATAAATAACAGTAACAGCACCATCAATAGCGCTAAAGCTCTATTAGAGCTGAGTGCGAGCTTAACGTCCCCCTGCGAAAAAAATTCGAAAGAGAGACTAATTCGTTTGAGCACCTCGGGTATATATAGCTTTCAGACAATTCGTGACGTCATATGAACTTCTCCAGAATGATCTCCATATATCGGTTCCTAAGGGAGACAGGGCCATAAGTCTTTTATTTTTTAACACCTTCATTTTGTCGCCAAATGGTGGCCAATGTCGGAGTTCATTGGATTGGCTGCTATTAAGCATATCTGTAAATCTCTCTTTCCTACCAAAAGATTGATAGGAAAGGCAGATATTACAGACTCGCAAAATCACTTACTCATCTGAATACATTAACAATTATTTTGATTTGACAGCAAATGCTTTAATATTATTTTCTCACAAGCATATTGTTTAGAGATTTGGAAATGCTATTTCCCAATCCGCCATGCTTTTTAACTATTTCTATAACCGTTATAAATTAAATTATAGGCTAATGTATAAGAATATTTTTATTTATTAAAAGAAATTAAAACTATTCCATATCACGCTTAAAACATCAATTCAAATAAATGCTAAAACCAATGAATTTTTCGAATTCCTTTGATCGAATTCATTACTGTTCTTCATGAAAATTAACGTTGTATACTACGAGGTTTTCATTGCCTAAAACAGTGCTTTCTTATTTCATTTTAGATTCCATTCTAGGCATATTAAATAAATCCCGTTGGAAGAAATTGTAAAATTTTTAAGTGATATCATCAGAATTATTTTTTTTTCTATTTTTCCATCTCATGTCTGAATAAAACATTTTCCTCCATTACCCATCCCAGTTTCTTTGAATTTTGTTGTCTGCTTTTTAATCAATGACTTGTAATTTCAAGAGAGGAAACAAATTTATTTTCGTGAATTTAATTTAAGTTTATCTGATAATGATTTAAAAAAGTAAAAGAAGGAAAGTTGTGAATAAAATGGAAAAGCATTCTATCCCAATTTTCAGTTTCAGATATTGTGTTAGTTATTTTTAACAATTCTTTTTTAACGGAAACTAAAATGCAAATAAATAATTTTAATAGACTAGCACATTGTTTTAACATCATTAGCTAGTATAAATAAGATAAAAATAATTTTTGTAAGAGAAACACTAAAAAAATGTAGTATTTATTGTAGATAAAATTTGCTTGGCGTCTGTAAATTAAATGCCATTTAACTTCTTATTATATATAGAATTATGAGATAACAATTCCCTGTTAAATTGATTGTGCTATTTGTAGAGAAAAAATAACACTGACTTTGTGAAAGTAAGAATTAATTTAAACTGGAGTTTTTAGTCATGAAGAAGAGAATAAAGGAAAAATTGCAATAATTTAAGGTTCTCATATAAGTTTTGAGAACATTTCTCATAATTATAAGCATTTACAGCGTTATTATAGCAATCATATACCATCTAATCATTTGCAACGTGTTCACACTGGCCTTTAAAAAGTTAAATGAGAAATGCAGAGAATCAAAGTACACTTTTCGCTTCCATTCCCCATAAAATCGATTGCAGCTATTTATTAAAAATTGAACATGTTTTCATATTGTCTTCACTAAAAGAGTAAACCAATTTGCAATGTATGCCAGACTGTATGCTGTCTAAATAAGTTATAATTAGAAAGCATATTATTTATGATAAGGCTTTTTCTTAATGTTCCAAATTTTTAAGGTAAGGATAACGATTCTTAGAAAGCGATATAAGTATTCAAGTATAGTAAGTAACCTATAATTTAAGTCAAAAATGAACAATCCATGTAAAATCGAATACTTTACAGTCTCAGTACTTTGAAACATATATTATTTTAATACTTCAATAAATAATACGTGACTTTATTTGAAGATATTATTTTTCAGAGGTACTTAAGGTAAGGACGATTCTCAGGAAGCTATCTAAATCTTCAAGTATAGTAATAACAGAAAACAAAGAAAGAAAAATATATAGAATAAACAGAAGAAGTACAACAATAGCGATAACAATACACCTTTTTGCGCGCCCAACGCAGCAGCAACCAGTGATTGCATCGACAAAATTGTCCTACAGTTAGCCAACAAATCACTATAGAATTAAAACAAGAAAAAGTTTTTCTAAAAATTAAAATAATTCAAACACTTAAAAGAAAACAGAAAATAAAAGACAATAAAAATGGAAGAGAACTCGAATGGCGCCCTTTTTCAAAGACCACACCATCAGAGTTCTAATATGGATAAATTTCTGTCAAGGGCAAGATTACATAGTCAAAACTGTACCCTTTGTGGCCTGAAGTTATCAATTAACTAAAATATAGGAAATAATCCCTTTGGAAAAAGAAAAAACATAATAAAGTCCTTTATAAACAAATCCAATAGATACTAGAGAGTGTAAAATATTTACCCTCTGCCGAAAATAGAAGCAAGAAATGACGTCAACGAAAAACGTACGAGAACAAAGGGAGAAACATTCTGGATGCTAGCATACCTAGCTCCATCTGTGCAGAAAAAATCAAACCAATTAAAAGAAGAAAAAAACTCTTCAAACTTTTTAAATAAGTTATTGACGTTAAAGAAATTATTTGGGAAACCGTTATCTTTTAATTTATTCTTTAAAATATCTAAAGCTTTAACAAAAGCTGAATGGTTATTACAAATGTTTTTTATTCTATTAATTTGAGAAAAAATGGAATTTTTAATAATTTTATAGTGAAGATTTGTTTGAAAATCACAAAGTGTTAAAGCCTTAAAATTAAATTATTTTCTTTTATCGTAAAGGTCAATAGAGACTCCTGAATTTAAAATTTCAATTTCCAGATCTAAATAATTGCATTTGTTCAATTCATTATTAGTTTTATTTAATTTAAGCTCAAATATAATAACCCATAATTTAAATAAAAAATTAACAATCCATGTAAAATCGAATCCTTTACAGTATCAGTTCTTCAAAACATATATTATTTTAGCGCTTCAATAAATAATACGTCAAGTTATATTAGAGATATTATTTTTCAGAGGTACTTAAGGTAAGGATAACGATTCTTATGAAGCGATATGAGTATTCAAGTATAGTAGCCTATAATTTAAATCAAAAATGAACAATCGATGTAAAATCAAATCCTTTACAGTCTCAGTACTTTGAAACATATATTATTTTAAAGCTTCAATAAATAATACGTCAGGTTATATTGAAGATATTATTTTTTAAAGGTACTGGTTACATACTATCACTGTGAATGAGGAATCGATAAAACACATGCATTTCGGAAAAAAAAATGTTCAGACTTCACGCTATTCTAAAAGAAGAAAGTGAAAAATCATGGCAGACTTTAAGAGTATATGTTTTTGGTTTATGCATTGAAATTTTGCAAGAAAATTAGTATATAAATTGTACCTAAAGAAGGAAGTAGAAAGTTCTTTATTGAAAAATATTTGACTAGAGAGAAATGAAAAGAGATTTGATTTTCATTCCAAATAATACTGGAAACTAATCAGTTACGTACATCTACAATAGATTTTTTAAAATCAATTCGTGAATCTTTTCGTGTTTTTTATTATTTCATAATATTTGCATTGCTAATAAACATTTTTCTCTCCCAAAATAAAAAAAAAAGTTCTTAACATCTTTCTACTTTAATTGTTTCGGCCCAAGACTCATCCAAAATCCCATTACTTTAGCTTTATGATTGCACTAAATTCAAAAGCTTTTAGAATGTTTTATTTGCTTCTCCATTAACAAATCTGCAATTTTCACCATACCACATGCCAAATAATTCAGACCAGTCTTCTTTCTTATGACGGAGTTTAAATTTGGAGGCGAGCTTTTAATCGGGATTATGCATGTGGTCTCTTCAAATTTATGGCTTGCTTGAATTCTAAGTTGGGTTCAACTAAAATTTAAAAGCTTTTATTCGAAGTGCGTTTTATTCGAATCTGAAACTTTCTTTGAAGGACCTTAATGTTAAAAGACATTTGCTCGGGTATTTTTTATTTCACTTAAACTTAAAGCAATGTGTAAAAAATTAAATAAAACGAGAACAAATGCAGAACTGACCCTTTTCGTGTTTTGCTTTCTGTTTACGCACACGTATATATGAGTAAACTGGGTAAGAAAAATGGTCATATATTCAAAGTTTTGGGTATATTTGGGAATTAAAACACCATTGTTAAGCTCCCTTTCTGTTTATTATAAATTTCTTAAAGTATATTTGATATTTTCTTGAGACGTTTCTTGCTAATTCTTGTAATGATCATGGATTATTGATATCTTGAAGTGCAAATCTTAAAAGACACGCTGTTTTGAATGAGACAACTTTGTTTGGTATTTCTATATAAGTTGCAGCTAATCCACATTTTTTACTGGCAGATTAAACCTTAATTTAAATAAAATAACTTTCTTTGCGACATTGATTCTTGTGAAGTTAAAAACATATTATATTTGGAAATAAGAAACTGGAATTGGTGTCAGTTTTCACAATCACTTCAGAAACTTGAACATTGAAAAGAAAACGATTAACTTGTAATTAGATTGTAAAAATGAGATATGAGAATTCAAAATACTATTACAAACAGCTTATTAGGTTTAACGTATTGTTAAAAACTACCATTCTACTATTCAACGAAACTCTGTCAAGACAAATATTCTATCACTGTTAGGAAACAATGCAAGAAAAATGTGTCTTCTTTGATAATTTTTAATATCCTTGATGACTCGAAGAATTACTAAAATGTTGAAGCTTAAATACATATATTTTGCGAAAAGTTGGCAAAAAATGACAAAGTTTGTTTTCGTCAGTATCGGCAGTTATATACAGGATGCCCACTAAAGTCCCTTACCACCCTTATAACTACCGAATGGCTGCAGCTATGTTGATAAGAGTGGTGTCTTGGTATGGTAAAATGACTATGCGCTACTGGAAGAAACCACTTACAACGCCACCTGGTGGAAAATGGCAGAGTTAGCGTTATTATCTCTAAAACAGTACGATATAGAGAAAAAAAGTGAATTACAATGTTGTAGAGCATCGTCGATTTAGTACGAAAAGACACCTTGTGGACGTCACTGCTTAGAACAGAACGCTTAAAACACGTATTTGTTTGTTCGCGATTTCCTACATTGACACGTGACAAAACATTCTTAGAAAGAAAAAAACAACTAGTTATCACAAGATACCTTTATTTTCGATGTTCACACTTCTCTCCGTCAGCTACAATGCACATCTGGACCCTTACTTGAACTTCATGTTGCACACGGTGTACCACAGCGGGTGTCACGTTGGCATATGCATTTGTGATGCAAAGTTGGAGGTCCTGCAATGTTGGTGGAGGTGTCACATACACCTGCTGTTTGAAGTATCCCCGCAGGAAAAGTCCATTAGAGTCAGATCAGGTGAACATGGAGGCCACTCTTTGAAACCACCATACCCGATTATTTGTTCCCCGAAATTCCTCCGACAGGTACTGCTTCACTGATGATGTTTTGTGCGCAGGTGCACCGTCATGTTGGAACCATACGTTCCGGAGCTGAAAACAAACAAATGTGCATTTTAAGTGTTCTGTTTTCAGCATTCGTGACCATAAGGTGACTTTTGGTACTAAATCGATGATGATGTTCTATAATTTTGTAATTCACCTTTTTCCTCTATCTCTATTTCTACAATCTGTGCTGATGTAAGACGGTCATTTCTATGTATGTAAAGAAACCGTAATCTAAATACAAACTATCGAATTAAATATAATTTAAGGACGACGGAAACTTCTGAAGCCATTTTGAAAAATAAATAAAGAAAGAGGAAAGAAAGAAAATGTGACAGAAGGTGAGAATCAAGTGAATTTCTAAATAAATAATATATAGTATCGAAATTCAAATGAATTAACATTTTCCTAAAGTGTTTTAAATATTCCCTCCTCGAAACTCAAATGAGCATCCTTTTCACAAAAGTATTTTGGGAGAACGAGATTTGTTCCAAAACCTACAATACCAGCAAAAGATATCATTTAGAGATGATAGGCATTTGCACGATCTTTAAATTCAGCAGATCGACCACTCTTCTTTTCATAACGTCTTTTCTAAAGATATAGTTGTTACACACAAAATTTTCGACAAAATTCCTTATCATTAGCATATAACATTATTTAGCCGCATGTTTGCTTTGTATTGTTAATATTGACTGCATCAAATGGGTTTATGTAGAGTATTTATTTATGTACATCTATTTATTTGAGAATCCATGCTACAGAATATTCAATAACAATGCAGCAGGACACAAAATAAATTGAAATAAACGAAAACACGTGATTTAAGGTATCCGAATGTGTTCGGAAACATTTTTTTGAAAAATAACTTATATATATTTTTTAATGTTATTTTTCAACTGCATATGTTTTAAAACTATGAAAATATTGTAAAATTAAGCTTTCAAAATAATATTTTTTAAGAAACTGAGCAATTTGAAGAAAAATGACTAAAATATTTTCCTTACGCTAACAACCATAGACAAAATCATATTCTAAATATTCATAAATCCTTGTAGGAGTACATTTTTATGACAGTTATCTGTGTTATGCTCTAAAATCTTTCTTGTACTTCAAAATAGTTTTGAGATACAGCTGAACATAATTACTAAACTGGTAATTTTTCATAAAAATTGCTTTTCGTTTATATTTAAACACTTAAAAATATTACTTGATTTTAAAATTGACCTTAGTTTCAGAGGAAAACATCAATCATATTACAGAAAACAATCTCAGAAAATTTCCTATCAATACTTGAATAACTTTTTGAGAAATCAATGTTACGGTCGACAGTTTTCCTCAAAAATATCATTTCTCAGAATACGCTCAGAAACGAAAAGTTTTCATGCAACTTAAAATAATACAGTTCGGTAATAAAACATCTGTAACTCCATTTGTAATTCAAGTAGAGTAAAAAGTGAGACTGTTTTAGAAAGCTTATTAAGCAGGGTACAAAATTAAGTCATAAAAACTTTGATAATTGCATCAAAAACGACGATTTTAAACCAGTCGGATACCTCAAAGCAATGAATAAAAAAATAAACGCACAAAAATATTTAGACATCACGGAATAATATAATCGTAAAATAAAAGAATTAGCCAGTTATTAATGAATTAAAAAGTTGTATATATTTAAACAAATTATTAAAAGATATATTGTAAATATTAAAATCTTCAGAATATTAAAATGTTTAAAATATTTGTATAAAGAAAAATTGACAATGTAATTAAATTTAATGGAAACATTTTCAAATTTTCATCTGTCTCTCAAAGTTTTGGCCGGCAAGGAAAAACGAATAGACTTGAGTATTTCAGAACAATCAATCCAGTTATTGAAGATTTTATAGAAAAATGGCATATGATAACTATATATATATGAGATTTTCAACTAAATTATTATAAATTTTATGCAGATAAGTAGAAGATATACTCAGAGAACAAATATGATTATTCCTATAAAAAAGTAATGCACAAAATACATTACTTTATTTTGCAATCAGTTTTACAATACGGATATCTAATGAGGCAACACTATTCCAGATTTTTCCAAATATTCCAGAATATTTCAGTTCAATAAAAAAGCATATTTTGAAAAATCACATGTTTTAAGTTTCTAGCCAGTGTATATACAGTTCTTCTTTAAACTTTCTGTACATCAGTTTATGGGTGGCAGATAGCACTAAAATTAATGTTTAAATGTAGTCCCATGAAATATCCTGAAAGTCACAAAAGGAGTAGAAGAAAGTAGACATAACAGAAGAATGTAAGAAGCAGAAAACATCCATTTTTCATAAATAACAAATACAGCATTAGTGGGATACATTTATTGATACCACAAAAGATGTTTTCAACAAACACACAGTTGTATGAGACATATCATTCTTTACTGCACATATGTGCACTCTCCTTATTTTATGTAATAAACATTAAGTAATTATGTTAAAAAATTAATTTTAAAATTTTCAAAACTGTTTTGTACAAGTAGGTAGCAATTTTTTTCACAAGACTTTAAGGCAATTAGTGAAATATAAATTATTTATTTCAGAATCGAACTAAATTTATAACAGATATTAAAAAGAATTTATTTCTACAGCTCTAGCAAAAAATTTAATCTTATAAGCACAAACGTCCTGAAAAATTTATAAAATTTACTACTAAAAATTCTACTATTCTCTTTCTAAAATTCTAAAAATTCTCTATTTTAAAAATTCTACTAAAATCAAATTTAACACATTTACATTGCCAGATAAAATAATATTATATAGATTGCATATTACATAATAAATTATGAAGTATAAACGCATTTAAAAGCATAAAATATCAGACATCTAAAAATGTTGCTGAAAATTAAAGAAACCTGAATTTATCCATTTTTCATGCTCAATTAGACTAATCAGTTTCTCAGAATCTAAAAGATATTTCTTTCTCGAATACTTCAAATCGTCTAAATCGTGTCGTTTCATATTTTGATCTACAGCCATCATTTCCACTTCACTCCAATATAATGAGATTCTGATAAAATATTCAGAATCGTTGCTCTCGCCAAAAGTTGAAAAGAAATCCTGAAATTGTTAAGGTTTTTTTTATTTTTCCACGAGACAACGAAACCTTCGAACCATGTCCCAGCATTAGCATCGCTTTCTCCTCATAAAAGCCTAAATGAAGGCCCTACAAATGTCCTGCGTGGGATAGAACGGCGAAAAGAAAATTTCTGACTGTTGCAATCCAAGAAGACTGGCCATACACTTACCTAGGCCATCCCTCTCTTCTGGACCTATCAAAGTCTCGTTTATCTTAGAATATTTCCTATTTTGCTGGAAAATAATAGATGTGTAGCCTCTTTTTCCCCATAAGAAGAGACTGTCTGAGATTTTGTTTTAGAAAGGGCGATGCAGTTTCAACGAAAAAGGCTCTTATGATCTATATTTGTGGCTAAAATTGTCCCAAGAGAAATTTTCTCCTTGGTAGATGTCCGTCGATGGGATCTAGATAGCAGAAATTTTATACTAGAGGCACAATTTTGTAGGAAACTTTCAGAAGTGCCTCTTCAATTTGTTTTGACTGATGGAATGCTCTATTTTAAGGATATTATAGTGGGAAATGGTAGTTGGATATGATGTATATGTGAATAAACTAAGAAATTTTCCGTTTATTGAAAGTTGTTTTGTTAAATGAACCGTTTGATTTTAAAAGGGGACTTCTGCAGACTTCGCCGAAATATTGTTTTTTGTATTTTTGATTCTATGAGGGTAGTTGCATCGTTTAGTGTGAAACCTGAAATCCTGCATTTACTGTCATTTTATAGTAAAGCAGCAAAGTTTCCGTATGATGTTAGGAAGACACTTATGCGCAGAAGACCCCATTTAACATCATTTTGTTGCCCATCAGTAGATGGCCAGGATACATATTACAAGAAAAGTCGAACGACGACTTTTGTGGAGAAACATGGCAAAAGAACAAAAACTGACGTTTATAATTTCTGAAAATTAAATAATTCTTTTCGTCATTGTAATCCTCTGGCCATTGAGGGTTCTCAAAATCGGACTACAGATGAGTACTGAGGTTTGTGTACTAATGGATCGGTGGAATGGATTCGCCCACCTCGTTTTCCCTCATTACGGGTGGTTGAAGAAATGAATAGAAGGCCTTTCATCTCTTATCTCTACCCGAAGGGGTCCCTTAATGACCACTCTCCCAACTGCCTTCTTCCTCCTTTCAGAACAACAACCGGCCGAAATCCGCCCCACTAGTATAGAAGTTGCATGGCCGGCTACGGCCGGGTTAGGAGTCAGAGGGTTAAAGTATACTAGCTCTAACTCCGAGTGCTACTTGCAAGGATATTAATGGGATTAAGGAACATAAATTTCGTTTGAGAAACATAGAAATACATTTAGGATTGCCCACTGAACCTATGACAACCAAGAAAACGATTATGACTAGGAAAATGTATGAAATCAGAAAAACTATAAAATACATTCCCAAAGTATACCATCACATTTGACTTGAGATCCAAAACTACCCAGGGATCTTCAAATGACCCTCAACAGGACTAAATTTCATTTATAGCACTTTTTTTGGTATTTATGTTTACATTTATAAATCTGAATTTTAATGAAAAACGTAATAACTTTAATTTTTTACTGAAGTTTAAATTTAAATATATCTACAAATAAACAAATTTTGAAATTTATTTAATATTTCCCTGATTTTTTTTAAATTTAAATTTTACTTAGAAAACGGTACCTTTACAAATTTAAATTTATTTGGAAATAAATATGAACGCGGAAAATTGTAGAAATTATTTTTCCGTGACTTTTTTGTTTTAAATCCGAATTTTACTTAAAAACGAATAACTTGAAAATTTTATTGGATTATTTCAAAATTAAGTTTTCTTGCAAATAATTAATTTTGAATTTTATTTGAGTTTCCTTCATATTCTTGGTTTCTAATTATTTTTACCTGACATGTTTCTTGTTAAGAATCTGAGTTTTTCTTAAAAGCGAATAACTTTTAAATTTTATTTTATTTTGAGTCTTTAAATTTAAATTATTTCTCAAATAAATAAATTTTGAATTTTATCCAACTTTTATTGATATTCCTGGCTTTATAATTATTTATTTTCAGAAATTCTGAAACGATCTTACTGTTTGATGTTAAAAGGGTACTTCTGCAAAATTTAAATTTGATTTCTTTTCAAAATTTAATATTTTGTTTTTGTCGTCAATAGGTCCATTTTTTACTGTGAAATGTATGAGAAATAAATTGGACCCTAATTTCGATGCTGCTTAAAGCCCATTCTTTTTTTCCCTTGTAAAATTTAAAAAATGTCAGAAGTCACCTTTTAAAATTAATCGATTCCAATAAAGAATAACTTTATGACTCTGTATTGTTGTTTTCCTGCCATGTTAGTCTTATGATGCGAAAGAGGGATTTACAATTATTTGAATGGAATGGAAGCCAATGACGCGAGACCTTAGCGACAAATTTGGCGAGTAGGCGACACATTTGAAGACAAAATGAAGGTTCGAGAAAATACTAGAATTATGGCCCTATCTCTACTAGGAACGGAGATATAAAGATCGTTCTAGAGAACTCTTTATGACGACACGCCCTGTTGGAAAGCTATATATATCCGTAAGTGCATAAACTAGTGAAGGTATTTGTTCTCTTCAGAGTCTTGTTTGGAGCACGAATTGGTCAGCTATTGGATACTGAACGCTATTGCTAGAGTTTCTTCTGTTAATATTAATGATTTGCTGCCATGATGTATACTTACAAATGAATTAGGAGTGAGTTGCTAGTATAGTACGTATAAAAACAAAATTTAATAAAATCTTTTTTTCTTTATTATACTGCTCATTAAAAAATCAGTTTTCTTTCTCAAATGAAGACGGCGATAAATAAATTAGTTGTAAGGGTCGATGTTGTCAGAACGGTAAAGGTTTACTTGTCGTTGCCAGGTATACTTTGTATTGGATAACGTTCATAAACGTATGAATAAGTTTTTTGAAATACGGCAATTATTTACATATATGAGCAAAGATAAAAATATAAATAATTTTCTTATAATGTCATGTGCGTTTTATATTATACAATATCGTGACTTAACTTTCTACTGTAAAAAAAGCTATGTCTATATTTCTGAATAAGAAAAAATTGTTGATACGTTCCTAGGAAATTAGGCTTCCATACATATACATACTTTTTAAATCCATGTGTGTTTAAAGGTTTGTGTCGCGTCATAGTAAAAATATGTTAATAAATGATTATTGATTGCAACTGTAATTACATAAATGCATAGAGCTTAAAACGACTTAATGACCTTAAAAATCAAATAAAAGTAAACAATTGTCAGTCATATAAAATTTGCATCAAAAAGCATAACGTCATTAAATAATCGTTTTTCTCCTACCTAAATATATATATTTTTTAAAGAAATTTTGATCGAGATATTCAAGCCTTATTTTACCCCGTAATTTTTCGGAAATTATAAACAATTTATTTTTTAGATAATTTGATGGGGCATTTCTTTAGTCTTTGGTGCACTTTTGCGCTGTCTTGCATCGAATGTATATAGAGAAATATTTGTAATATTCAAAATATTAGGCCTCGTGATTAAAAGAATGTCGACATTTTAGATTTCAATGTTCCATAGAAATAATTTTATGCATTGGGTCCATCTATCTGTTTACTCTTATGTCTGATTTTATCCTTCGATTTGCATTTCATCTGTTTAACCCTATAACTGCGGGTATTTTTAGTATAGCCGATCGCTCTAAACACAAAAAAAATGCATATATATGCCATGCATTATTTGTGATACAGTGGCGAATCACAAATATCTGCATAGCTAAGTATGTATTTTGTATGTATATTTTAGTTATTTTTAAAAAAATTATATTTTTATTATTTAGTGTTAATACAAACGATAAGAAAAAAAAGATTTATTTTATATTTATATATCACAAACATTTTTAAAATTCAGTGGTATATAAGCCACAGCCGCAACATGTGGTTTATAAACCACACCACGTCTGGCTATAATTTAAGTATGTTGTTTATAAATCACACCAGCAGTTAAAGGAATAATTATCATTCAGTTCATCCCGCGTTGCAAAATTCTTCAGTAGTAAAATGTATCCTTTATTGGAGAAACTTACTTCGAGAAATTTCAACCCTGGTACTCCTGGAAAATATTTGTTTATTCTCCATTTTATACTATTAATGATGTAGTTTATATGACAGCATTATACTATTTTACTTTGTTTAGTTTCGTTTAAGCATTAGTTTGGATCAACGCTTTAATTTCGAGGCGACTTTTTTCTTCTAGCTCTTTTAAAACCGGGACTTTTTTGGAGAAAGCAACATGAATTGGACTCTAACAGTCTGTGTGATCATTTTCCCCACCCCCCTGCTATAACCATCTCTTAAGGCGCACAGAAATGGGCCGTGGTTGGCAAGGATAAATGAACTCCCTACCGCGCTTATCTCCTAAGCGATATCAGAACCTCACCTCCCCTCAAAAGAAGCCAACCGCCTAAGACTGGCCTTCGTTTCTGTTAAGGGATAAATACTTAGACCAATCCGGGACCGCCTCGCTCGGTTTGAGAGGGTTAAAGCAATCATACGGAAAACAAATGATAAAATTATAATTATAATTTTATAATTATAATTTTGCCCCAAGTTGTTAACGCCGCCACTGGTTCTTTGGCATCTCGTAAAATAAAAATATTAATAATTGGATATTTTTTGATATCCATGTGCTTTTTGCCAAAATCTTCCCAACCTAAAATCTACTGGCCATTTTTTTATTAAAAACAACCATTTATTTGAACAACCAGTTTTTCATCGTACACACATCGATATCTGTTTTTATATCCATCTAAATGTCATCGGAAATTCCCACACTGCTCGGTTTTCTATCGTATCGGATAGCAAAACTCACCGGATATCGATGATAGGATGCAACTATCGCCGATGAAACATTTCTTAGTAATTCCCGATGAGAATTCATCCCAATCCGATAAGAATCCGTTCATCGGCCGATCATTGTGTGATCGGGTTTCGATGAAAGGCCTTTCAATGGCCGATGATATTTTGCTACTAGGATATATTATCACTGAGAATGATTTTATCAAGAAATGTAAAATGCAATAGTTCTGTTCAATTTATTTTCGCAAACATTGACTGTTTTTGATTTTTTTGTAATTGAAAACTTTATCTTACAAAAATAAATTAAATCCGATGATATATAAAATTCTTTAACCCTTCAACCTGCTGGAACGTAGAAAGTCGCTCTCTGATGACTATTCTAAAACCGGCTCCGGCGTAGAAAGTTGCTCTCTGTTTATTAACCGAAAACCGGCTCCGAAACATTTGCGTTCACAATGTAGCTACAGAGAAGCCGTTTTCAAAGCATTCAACTGAAATATTTTTGCCGTTCAAAGGGTTAATTTGACGCAAATCGTAAAATGTTGATGAAGAACTTGCCTCACTGAAGAAGAGAATGGATAATGAAATAAAACATTTTATATAAAAAGTTATATAAAAAGTAACTTTTTTATTAAGATGACATCACTTTGAAATAATATAAATGCTTCGAGAGAATAAGAAAGGCATTTAATTTCTCAAGATGTGAATCCACAATGAATAATTAGTTTTTAACGGAATTAATGTATATAAAGAAAAGGATTTTTTTAATATTTGGAAACTTAAGCATGAATTTTTTGCACGACTATTTTAAGAGCTATGCTCATTCTTTTTAAATAAGATCATTTTATCTCATTAGCATTTACTTGAAATAATACTCCTATTTGATATGGAATAAATTTAATAAATAAATAACAATTGTTTTAATAAGAAATTTTTACATTAGATTGAGTTTGAAGTATATTTTATATGGATAAAAGAACTAAGTTTAAAAGATAAAAGGCTTTTTCATGTTTTCTTAATAAGCTGAATTTTAATTACTTGGACATCCAGCAGATCTTTAGTTTAAGTACCTCATAAAGCAGTAGAGATTTTGTTACCATAATGAACAACATAATACATTTTTGAGATTTCCTTTATTATTTATCTTAATTAGAAATATTTAATAAATCCTTTTAACTGAATGTAGAGTATTTTTTTCTTGAATAATTAAGCTGCATTGTTCGGTTAAAATTAAATCTATTTAATTAAATATTATATATTATGTACATCATTAGAGAAAAATACTATTATTTTCTTTTTTGCAGATATATTTGTATTTTTCTTTCCTAGAATGAATTAATACCAAAATGTAACATAGAAATGAAAATGATAAAATAATTCTAAGAATGAAAAAGAAAAAAAATGAAAAAATCATCAAATAATTCCACTGAATATCCTGTTAAAAAATAAGATTTCAGTTTTTTTCTGCTTTATATTTTGAGTGAGGTAAACTGTCACTTAAAATAGTTTTAAAAATATCTACAGTTAAAATAATACACAAAAACCTTTAAACTAGTTATTTTGTGGAATACTAAAACATTACCTACGCTGGTCCGAGTATTTATCATTTAATGTCCAGTATTGAAGATTTCAATATTTTATATCTGTTCTCAATCACGTAATCGATTCGTCGATTCCTTCATACAATCGTCTTTAATTCTGTCTCTCAGTTCCTTCATTTTACAATCAGATTCCATCAGTTTTTAATTAAAATAATTGAAATTGAATAGCGGCCTGAGGAGTTCCAAGAAAATAATTTAATTTTATCGAATAAAATGCGAATTTCTTGATTTTCTTTTCTTTCTTTCCTTTATGTATCACATTCCAAGATTTATATTCAAACGTGCATAAATAAATTGCAATCACATTATGATAAAACATGAAATAATTTTAAAAGAATTCCTTCTGAATAAAATGAAGTTTTGCATAAATCACTCATATATATTAAACATATCTGTTTTAGGATAATATTTATAATTCAAAACATTTCAGACAACATTGATTTCCTTTACAATAAAATTAAATCACAGGAAATTTAAAATAGTTTATTTCTATAGTTAAGTCATTTGTTTCTTTTATTTTTTGACTTACGATATCAAAGTATTGATAATGTTGCACAAAGGACAATTAAATATATTTAAAATATGTTCAATATTGAGTATTTCAATTTTAATGAAATTTTTGCCTGGCAAAATGTGACAGAATAAATTCATTTCCAAACTTTCCTCATATATTATCTCAAGCTTATTCATATTTCTTAACATTGCTATTTTTTGAGACAGAATAAATTTATATCCAAACTTACCTCATATCTTATCTCAAACTTATACATATTTCTTAACATCTTCATTTTTTGAGACATAATAAATTCATTTTCAAACTTTTCTCATATCTTATCTCAAGCTTATATATATTTCTTAACATTGCCATTTTTTGAGACATAATAAATTCATTTCCAAACTTTCTTCATATCTTATCTCACTCTCAGTCATATTTCTTAACATTGCCATTTTTTGAGAAAGAATAAATTCATTTCCAAACTTTCCTCATATCTTATCTCAAGCTTATACATATTTCTTAACATTGCTATTTTATGAGACACATAATATAAGCAGTCATGTATTAGTGTAAGAAAGGCTGTTAATAATGTACGAAAGCATATTACATATTTTTCATATGATTTAATGTTCTTTTTCGTTATAAATAATTTTATGACTTAATCTCCACGGTTTGTCTAATTTGTAGACAATATATTTCTTTAAACTAATCAAAAACTAAATAGTAGAGTGTTTTTACAGACATCTTCAGGAAACCTTAAAAGTATTTTGAGAGAACTTATTCCCTGAAAGTATTCATTTCATATGATATTTTTAGAACTGTGTCTTCACATCATAACTTTTAAAACAACATTTACTTAAGGTAATTCAATATCATTATCTCAATAGACACTACCACGAAATGAATGGACAGAGAAATGGAGGCAAAGGAAACAAAAAATTTGCAGGTCACTCCTTTTAAATTAAACTTTACAGGCAATACCTTTCGCCACAGCGGCAGAAGATATTCCACGATTCCATCAGTGCTTTTATCAGGGAAACTATCTTAAAAAGAACGATTACTTTTAACCTTAAGAGAGACTCACGTGTAGATTTGGATTTATGCTATAAAAATGCTTATCACAATGACTTAAGGCATTAACATTATTCCCTTTGATGCCTCCTTCATAAACGTGAAAACTTGCTGAAAGGCTTTTATGCCAGCGAAGTTTCTGACGATAATGGCGCATTATTGTATCATTCTAATGTGTATTACAGGGAAATTTTACGCTTCTCTAAGGCCCGGTATAAACTTTAATGATCCCGTTCTTTGCGGAGAGAAGGCGCATTCATCGATTTTAAATTCGACTTTTTTCGACATAATTATGGCTGAATGATTACTCGGGAATAACTGACACAATGAACTTTTTCGGTGCCGTAATGGATAATGCTGAAAATGGAAAATGCAGCTGAAGTTTGTTTGAAGTCCCCTGACGAATGTTATATTTATAAGATATAGTTTAAAAGTTGTAATTTAAGCTAACAATTCATAACTTCAATTCGTACAGTACAAATAAATGCTAAAAAAAGAGTTCAGAATTAACAATTGCATCCGGTAATACGACACAACAATAAAACATATGCCAGACAGGCGCTTGTGTTCATGCTAATTTGTAATCACGGTCGTCATAAATTTTTATGCGACGGTCGACATTCAGACGAGGAGCAGAAATGTAATGATATTGATAATTACAACTCATCACAACGATAACAAACACGTAAAACAAATCGTGAGTGTAAATTTTCTGTATTTATTTTTTAAAAATTTTAACACTTCCTTTATCTAAGCAAAATCACAACATTCTATAGTTAAGGAGGACATTCACCGCTCTTCCAAAATGGAATTTCTGGAACACAGCAAGGAAAAACCTATCGTCAATGTCCAAAACCTGTCAAATTTGGAGCAAATTATTCGAAATGGCGGAAATCAAAAGAATTTAAATTAAATTCCAAAACTCAATCCGATGATTCCAATTGGAGACATCCATGCGAGGGTAGCGGGAAAACAACGGATATGCCTATATTGGCTCCTAGCATGGAGGCTAGAAATGAAACTCGAAATCTCCCGCTTGGTGGAAGAGGAATCTGGGTGTCAGAAATTCTGCGACTTTGAACCTTATCTCAAAACAAACTTTGGAACACCCGTGAAAGCCTTGCTTAAATTTTCAATTAAGTTGGTGGGAAAAAAATAGGCTTAGGACAAATGACATAGCTAGGCTTCTCGTGAATGCTGAGTTTTAGATCGTGAATTGAACTACATGTCTACATCGTTGTCGAGTCACTAGTTTGCGCTGCTAGGAAATATGACTGCTATTGATTTTGGTTTAGGACAGTCTACGTACTCTTGCAAAGACAATCTGTTTCAAACTCTCGATTTAGAGAACCGTAAAAATCAATACTTTTTAAATAAAGAATATTTTAAAAAGTAAGTCTCTCACATTTAATAAGTTGTTTTCCGATGTTGTTTACAGTTTGAAAAAATATAGTAATATCAATCCATTTAGAGAAATTCTTCCCAGAATAAAGCATACTTTTACGGATGAATTGACAGGACAAATATTAATTTAAAATCGGCAACACAAGATTTTATTTTTGCGCAGTTGAAGCACTTTTATATTTAAAATGTCATATTTATCTATACAAATTTAGTGCAACAGCGGGTAGCCATAGGATATGTTAGCTTTCTATAGTGAAAATATAATATTTATTATTCTACTTGAAAACAATGCAAAGTAAACAGTTTTCTTTTGATTTTGAAAGTTGTTGTCTGGATTTTAAAAGCATTTTTCCGAGTTGGACTAATTTTTAGTTGGGAAATTACAAAGAAATTACGTATGATTATCGGTAAAACGTTTAACCTCCTGTTTATTTTGTTATGGTACTATTGTTTTTATTAAATAGTAGTGGTCTTCTTGCTTTAAAAAGTTTTAGCATATTTACCGATTATTTTTCGCAAAAATACATGTTCCTTGTTTGATGGTGGCCGCGGTAGTCTAGTGGTAAGGTCTCGGCCTTGGAGGCCGGAGGGTTCCAGGCTCGAAACCCGATTCCACTGAAGATCCGACGTGTATGGGCCCTGTTGCACGCTAAATCATACGTAGTGTCCAAACGTCCTCCCGTTGGTGTGGCGTGGAAGTTTGGAGAGGGGAATGCCATTTGACCTTGGTTCAAAATTACTAGGTCCGTCCCAAAATAGCCCTCGTGTTGCTTCAAAACGGGACGTCCATTAAACTAAAACTAAAACCTTGTTTATCATCTCTTATTGAAATGACAGAGTGTTTAAATTATGTAATGGGTTCTTAAAACTAAAATGACTTTTCTTCGTTTAAAAGCTATTAATTCTTTCAGAACACATTAATGAATTTCTAATACTTTACACAACTACACAACCCTGACTCCAGAGATAAAGATCTCTGGTTTGCAATTCGGATGAGTGTGCGGAGAAACTTTATTGACAAAAAAAGATTACAGATAGTGTTTAAACATCGCCGAAATGCATGTCAGAACTAGTAAGGCAATGAAAATGAACGATTTACAGGCGCAAAGAAAAACTCTTGGAGCAGAAACAATTTTAAGACAGGCCCCAAAAGTCCATCGCCTTTAAAAACTTGTAAGAGGACTGATTAGGGTCCATGGTATTAAATCTCTAGAGGGTCGGGATCCATCTGTCTGAGGTTTTGGTGAAGGAGAGAAATCTGGGGCGGAGTCGGATGAACTGGTTGCGTCCTGTTGCTTTTTGATTAGATCCTCATAATCATTGAGGAAATATACCAGTTTATCCGACTACTATTAGTTTAGATATTTTTATTCTTGATAGTTGATTTCAAAGTAAGTTTTTCCACCAAAGCAAGGAATTTTCTGCACTTAAATAATGCAGTTTTTTAAAACGAATTCTAAGATAAAGAATTCATTGTCAATTCCTTTTTTCATCGGAAGCACGAATCTACTTGTCAAGAAAATTTCGGCATATTCAAGAAATAAGTAATTATTCATGGAAATAAATTTAAAACTATTTTTTCTCAGAAAGTAATAATTTTAATAAGTTTTTGTTATAAAATGTTCAAAAACTAATCCTTTTATTTGCATTGAAATTTAATTTTAAAGTAAAACTGTAAAATTAATTCTGAACTTAACGACAATTTGAAAAACTATATTTTTAAAACTATTCAGAAAAAAACTATATAATTAAAATTTATTAGATTAAACAATTGAAAACTGCATAAGAATGTTGAGTACTTTTTTTATTACACTAGACATCTTTTGAAAATAAAATCAGTTATATAGCATAAGGTACCCCTAAATTTGAGATTTTGATAGAAGTTTAAGTAGTTCAAATATGTAAAGTTTTATCAGCATGCTCTGTTGGAGAGTCCTTTTCTCTCCGCTGTACAATATGCATATTTTTTATCGAATGACTGAACTATTCTAAATCTCTACATCTCAAATTTTACAGAAAAGACACCATCTTCCATTTTTCTCGAATATCATCAGGTTTGTGTAAGATTTCCAAGTCCTTCTTTCCTCAAACAACTTGGAAAGAAATTCTGAAATGTTTTCTCCACTTTCGATTGAAGAAGAAAATAGGAAAATTCGACAGACCACTGCGAAAAAAGTCGAGCAATCAGCAATGGCACTCCCATCTAATAGAAAGCCCGATAAAGGACAAAAAATGTAAAATTGGCATCAATGTGAAAGAAAGAAATTTCTGTTCCAAGAAAACCCTGTTACAATCATATCTTGATCATCGTTGTCTTCTAGTTTTTACAAAGTCTCATTTATCAGAGAATTTTTCTCGTTTCTCTGTTAAAATATTCTTTCTGAATTTAATTTTAAAAGATATTTACATTTTTCAGTTACTTGTGACGAAAAGGGAGGTTATAATCAACTCCATATACTTATATTTTTTCTCTGTCATCTATATTTACAGAGAAACATGTCTCAAAATTTATATAACAATAAAAGGTTAACAATCAAATAATTGTATAATATTATGTAATTCGACAGGATACTTTAAATACCTTAAACAGAAAAATTTCACATCTTAATCCCCGAGTTAATCATTCAATTATAACCATTCCCAAATGAATAGGATTTTAAAGTGAAGAACTATGTCTATTCACCGGAAAGAACGCGATCATTATAGTTTCCATTGATCATCAGCGGGGATTTAAATTTTCCTCTGATTCACTTTCAAACGATACAATAATAACGTTATTATCTTTTGAATCTTTAATGTGATAACAGCACAAACGCCTTTGGCAAATTTTCACGACTATGACTGAAGCATTAAACGCAATAATAATGCCTTAAATCTTTGCGATAAGAATTGTTATTGCATAAATTTGGCTCTACACTTACTTTTTATGGGAATTTCCTTGATAAATCAGTTGATGGTATCCGGGCCTTCTTTCACAGTTGTTTGGAGAGGTGGTTTCAAATGTTTAGTTTCAAAGGCGTGATGTTTATGAAAGCGAGTGCACTAGTACGTTCATTTATTTTACGCTATTGTATGCCGAGCATTTGAAATAGTATTAGCTTAGGTTAATATAGTTTTAGAAGTTACGAATGTCTTTCGAAATGCTTTTATGGAATATTAGAGGTTTGTGGAAAAGTTTTACATTGGTGATATTATGCCGTTTCTAATTTATCTTAAATATTTATGTGCCTTCAACAATATTGGTGAAGTGCGAAATTTAGTCAATAAGGATTATACAAAAAGAAAAACCGCATAAAGAATAATTACAGAAATGCTATATCCTCTAATTAAACTGTACTAAAATTTTGTAGCAGGCACCATATTCCATGCATTAATAATTTTATATAAAACCAGCAGGGTATTTAGCGTTGCTCGGTTTGTTCAATACCAGAATGTTGTGAAAGAGAGACAGAACGCCGCCTGCACCCCCGGTTCCTATAACTTAAGTTATCACACCAGTTTGGTTGGGTGCAGGGCGGATTAAGCAAACAACACCCCCCACGGAGCCCACAAGGCCCCGCACCCGACGTCGCCCCCTCGAGCAACTTTATTAAGAGAAAACAAAAAAGGTACGATATTTACAATATTTACAAATTTAACTCAAAGAACAAAATGTGGTCCCAAAGGTTGTTTTCAACAGACAGTGTCCAACATTGTGTACAGATGCATCCTCCTTGTAACAGAGATATGGGGCTGTTTTACAATGTGTTATTGTCATATTTGGTATCCTTTTGTGTTTGGTTTTGTCATAGTGCTGATTTAAAACTGTTAATAACAACATTCCACAAAAATAAAGCCTTAAATATAACACTTGACTGAGACATTAAGGGATTAAAAATCCGAAAACTATGCATTACAAATTTATGAGGGGCTTAATTATTATACCTTTTAGTACACATTTAAATGATGCAGCTAGAATTTGATTATGATAGAGCCGTGCGGTAAATAGATATCTATATGGCGGATTCAATAAAACCATTTCATTTTGACAAAGTAATTAGACGCGTATGATGGTAAAATAAAAAATGCAGATTCCTATATTAACTACAAACACAAAAATATTCTTTTCAACATTTCCAGAAACTAGATTTTTTTTGGTTAGTGGTTCAGAGATACGGGGACAAGATTATGAAAATTCAGCACGGAAAGAATATAAATATGCCTTGGAGAATTATGAATGGAAAATATTGCAAAGAATGCATGGATTTAAAATATGGTACGAAATTACAAAAAACGGAAACAATTATGTGTGTGTGAATGAACGTATAAAAACCTTGAATATGGCACTACACTGATTCTTAAATTCAAGCGGGCTTTAAAAAATACCTTTAATTCTACATTTATACTAAACTCATCGGAAGCTGTCATGATGTTCCTGTGTAATAATCATGAAACTATATGCCATGAAATATTTGTAAATAGTTGATAAATGTTCATTTCAGAATTTCATTATGGCAAAGTATTTAGATATGTATGATGAGAAAGTTTGTAATTCAACAATGATGTAATATGAAGATCCCAAAAATTAAAAACAAACATGAAAATATACATTTCTACTCTGCAGGGAACTAGATTTTTAGGTTTATGTTTTTTGAAAGGATTCAAATAAAAATCATTTCATTTTGATACTGTAATTGGAAAAATGAAATTCAACAGAGGTGCAATATTCAGATAGATAGATGCAAGATTTAGAGAATTCAGCACATAATCAAAAAAAGTGTTAATTTGAAGCTGATTCGAGAAATTAATTCATTATACGAAACTTATGAAATGAATTAAAAACCATACATTTAATGAACTTAAGAAGCATACCTTAAAAGGTGTAAAACATCAAACTGTGAGTAAGTGAAAATCGACGGTGCAGTTAATGTTGCCAATGTTTCAAGACAGCAAGCATTTTTGACCAATTCTTTGAAAACAAAAAACAGAGAATGATAATTCAAATGAAATATTTGACAAAACAATGCAGGTAATTTGATTTTCATTACAACAAAAAAATGCATTGTTGCAAATCACAAAAAGTATATTTTAAATTTGGTAAAATTAAGGAAATAAATTTTACCATACTTAAATTCGTAAAAATTATAAGATAAATTTTTGAGTTTTAAGATGGTTTAAAATCCATTTATGTGAGATAATATTTCCGTAAGATACAGTGGAAAATGGCAAAAGTTTTGTTTAATTTTTATTTAATTAAATTTTAATAACTGCTGAATACGAAAAGTGGACAGTGATCTTTCTCTCATTTTAAAGAGCACATGTGCAAAATTACATTTAGATTGGATAAAAATTGTAAATTTGTATGAAAAACACACATACACACTTTATTGTATTTGTAGACCGATATTGAGCATTCAACAAATGAATTAATTCGTAATACGCAGTAATGAAATCGTAAATCAATGAAAATCAATACTGTAAAAATTTTAAAGAGATAAAAATAATTTTGAGCAACAACTATAACTTACGTTTTGTTCTCAAGTAATTTGCTTTCATCAGTGTTTTCATTTAAATTAAACAAAAATATAGGGAAACTAAACAATACGAATACAATTTTATGTTTGAAATTCTTCTCGTTTCAACTTTGAAGAAGTTGAGAAGTAAAACTAAGACTTTTTAATAAATAAGGCAATTCGTCTGTGAAACACATTCGCCTACTAAGTCCATTCTGTTTAGAATCCCGAATAAATAAAAGAGAAGGCATAGCGTGAGAATATTTCGATAACAACTTCGTTTATTCGGAACGAAGTAAGATAAATCCAAGCGTTTTGCGCTATTCTCTTTCGTGTTAACTACAAATACAAGACTGAAAATCCCCGAGCCTTCTGGAAAGACAAGTAAGCACTAGACAGAAAGAAAACAACTGTCACGTCTATGTAACGAAACAAATTAACTGCATACTAAATGGAAGTCTTCGTAAGTTGCAGCAGTCGTAGTTTTTCTCTCCTCTTGGCGCTTTTCTTGAAGATGTCTTGCCTTTTGGCATCTTCCTCAGGATTTTTTCCCTCCTTTTTCATGATTCCTGCTTTCATTTCTACAACATGGATATAATGAGGATAGAGAGTGTCGATCTTCTTCTTAAGTTGTATTTGCACTCATTTACTCAGGAAAAGAAATCTACTTTGTCTCCTTCTGCCTTACTACGATTTTTCGATACTTTATTTGGCAGGAGATATGGTAGTTAGTTAATACTGATTGTTTAAAATCTTTACTGCTAGGAGTATTATCTATTATTATCGGCCAAAATTATTGTTTCGATAAATATCTTCCGATCTGAGAATGTACCAAGACAAGATGTATGGAAGTATCACTTCAACAGGCATATCAATTATTTATTTGTGGGATTTTTAATTTAGCTAAATTTTTAATTATATCTTCATTTTTTCAGTTCTTTACATAACAAAATTTTTAACATTTGTTTTCAAATAATTTCAATCAGCGGAATGATATAACAAATATATAATCATACACTGAAGAAACAGAAAAACTGGTACACCTGTCTAATATCGTTTCGGGCCAACACGAGCACACAGAAGTGATGCAACACGACGTGGCATGGTATCGACTAATGTCTGAAGGTATCCTGGAGGTTTTTCACACCATGAATCCTGCAGGGCAGTCCGCAAATCCATAGGAGTTCCAGGTGGTAGAGATCTCTACTGAACGCCACATTGCAAGGCAACCCATATAGGTTCAATTATGTTCATGTCTGAGGATTTAGGCGGACAATAGAAGTGTCTAAATTCAGAAGAGTGTTCCTGTAGCCACATGCTAGAGACTCTTGACGTGTGGGGTGTCGCACTGTCCTGCTGAAATTGTCCAAATTCGTCGGAATGCACAATGGACATAAATGGATGTAGGTGATAGGATAGATTACTTACACACCTGTCCCTGTCAGAGTCATCTCTAGACGTATCAGAGGTCCCATATCAAGCCAACTGCAAACGCTCCATACCACCACAGAGGCTCTACTAGATTAAACAGTTCCCTGTTGATATGTTGCTTCTATGGATTCATGAGGTTATCTCCATACCAGTACAAGTCCATCCACCCGATACAATTTGAAATGAGACTCGTCAGACCAGGCAACTTGTTTCCAGTCAGCAACAGTTCAATGGAGACGTTGGCGGTCCCAGGCGAGGCGTAAAGCTGTGTGCCGTACAGTCAACAACGGTAGACGAGTCGGACATCGGTTCCGAAAGCCCATATCAATGATGGTCCGTTCAACAGTTCGCACGCTGACATTTCTTAAGGCCCCAGCATTGAAATCAGCAGCAATTTCAGAAAGTGTTGCGCGTCTAACTCGTTTAAGGTTTCTCGTTAGTCATCGACGGTCCCTTTCTTTCAAGGTCTTTATCTGGTCGCGCCTATGTCGGAGATTTGTTGTTTTACCGGATACTCGATATTCATGGTACACTCTAGAAATAGTTGTATGCGAATATCTAAATTTCATCGCTACCTCGGAGATGCTATGTCCCACCTCTCGTGTGCCGACTATAAGGCCCCGTTCGAAGTTACTTAAATCTTGATAACCTGCCATTGTAGCAGCAGGAACCGATCCAACTGCTTTGTCAGATAGATACCTGTTGTCTTATATAGGCGCTGCCGACCGCATCGCGTTAGGCTGATGGGTTGCATATCTCCGTTATTTGCATTCGAACGCCTGTACCAGTTTTTATGGCTCTTCAGTGTACTAGTTTAAAATTTTAATTAGTAAATGGTCGTTGGAAATTTTACAAACAGTATTCCTGATTTAATCACAAAATACTAAACCAACAATTGTTCCATTCGATAAGCTAATTTTATTGTTGAAAAATAATTTATATTACGCATTATCTCTTATTACCTGTCTTTCACCAAAAGCTGATTCACCGTGATAATTGCGTGAGAAAAATTCCCATAAAATCTTTTCAGCTTCGCTCAGTATTAATAGTCCACTCAGAAATTTATTTTTAAATTCTGAATTTCGATTGGCGTTGCGTAAATGTTTAAAAAATTAGGACACAGTGAATTCGAGAATTTTCTGGAATAGAAATTTGCAGAATGGCGGCAAATACTCCAGAAGAAACTAGTAACGCGGTTTTTTTCCTGGACATTCTAGAAAATTTAAAAACAATCACGAGACACCAACCCCTGGTCCAATAAGGAACGCAAATGGCCGAGATTGGCTGGACGTACGGAGGGTAAATAAGAACTGCAAGTATATAGAAAGGTTGATAATAAAATGTAGAGGAGTAAAGAAGGATGCAATTCAATTGAAGCGTTTTCTTTGGTGGATATAGAAGTCTTAAACCCATTCTATTAATTGTTATTAATACCTGTAAAATCTCCCTATCTTTCATCTCACTTGCAATTTGAACTTTTATCTGAAACGGGAAATTATTAACATTATCTAACCCAATGAGTTGGTTGCAGAAGCGAGGCATTCTCATAAATAGGAAAAGATAGTAAGTACAATCATTCATTATCGAAGCGTGCATAAACAAATCACGCTGCATAAAAAGGGAATTTTATAGCTTTATTTTGATAATATTCCTATTAAATAACCAGAATTTTAAGAATCGGAAGGAACTAGTTCGAACTCAAACGCTTCCCAGGTCATCCTAGAATATAAAGCTCAATAAAAGAGCAAAATATTGAAATATATTTTAGTAACTGTCTAAGAAACTACGTAAGCCGCATTTGGATCTAATTTTCTGTAAACAATGCAATTTTCCAATTGCTATTCATATTACTTAAGTTACAGCCTTTCATTGATATCTGAGAGCTTTTTCTCTATACAATACATTACTAACAGTAAAGAGAAACAACGATATTTTGAAAGGTTTTATCGTATATATAATATAAACTTAACATAAAATTTTAATAAACTATTTCAATAAATGATGAAATTTTCAGAAACTTGCTACAGTTTGCTCCCTCATCATTAATTTTGCCCTGATAGATTTGTAACACCTTTACCCTGTACATTCACACCCTGTAACGCAGGTATTGTAATCAAAATTAATTCTTTTTAAACTTTTTAATGCATTATTATAAATTAAACTGCATTAATGAGTGAATTATTTCTATTTAATGCAAGAAATCATTAAATCATATTTAAAATTATTTACAAGGATCTTTTGAAGGGTTTTATCGTAGATATTATGCCATCTTAAGGTAACATTTCGATAAACTATTTCTATAAATGATCAAATTTTGAAATCTTGCGACAGTTAGATCCCGCATCATTACTTTTCCCTACTAGATATGTAACTTATACACTTATTCCCTGTAAAGCATGGATTGTAATCGAAATTAAATCTTTTAAACTTGTTTTTTTCATTATTAAAATTTAAGCCACATTAATGCGTGAATTATTTCTATTTAATGCAAGCAATCATTAATGATTAATTAAAATTATCTACTACGATATTTCGAAGGGTTTTATCGTAGATATTATGCCATCTTAAGATAACATTTCGATAAACTATTTCTATAAGTGATAAAATTTTGAAATTTTTGCTACAGTTAGGTCCCGCATCATTAATTTTGTCGTGCTAGATATGTACCTTGTACACTCATACGCTATAAAGCAGAGATTTTAATCGAAATTAAATCTTTTAAACTTGTTTTTTCATTATTAAAATTCAAACTACATTAATGCCTGAATTATTTCTATTTAAAGCAAGCTGTCATTAAGGATTAATTAAAATTATTTCATCTTCCATTAAAAACTTCTAGTCACATAAGTGTTAAAATCAGATGCTTTTCTAATATCCTTCAGATAATTCTTCATGAAAATTCGTGATAAATTCTTCGCAATATTGAGAAAAAAATATTTATCAAGCATTGTTTTCTTATTTCATTCTAGATTCAAATCTAGGGATATTAAATAAATTCCATCGGAAGGATTTCTAATGTTGTAAGCGATATCATCTGAATTAAAAAATAATATTTTTTTTCCGCATGCCGTCATAAAATATTTCCTAATTCATCTGTCTCAGTTTTTTTCTAGATACCGTTTTTTAATCGATGATCTGCAATTTCGAGGTGGGAAACAAATTTATTTTAGTGAATTCAATTTAAGGTTATCAGATAATGATATAGGCAAGCAAGAAAAAGAAAAATAATTTAAAAATTTTAAAAAAATTACATTTATTCCATTATTTCATATTTTTCTTTTATTTTCCCCCTTGCCTTGAGTGAATAATTTAGAGGCAGGAGTCTGAAAAAGTATAGAAGCAAAAAGGAAAAAAAATCCTTTATTATGCAGTATTACCTATTTAAAACGAAAGAATATTTTCTATCCCTACGGAAATCTCGAAATTAACATACGAAAATAACTTACAAATTTATTTTCGAAAATAATGTAGTTTGTAGCGGTTACAATTCACTGCCTTCTCCTTTTTATGGTAGGTGGCGCTACTAGAGCCATCCGGCTTTTTCCCATGATGCTTCTGTCTCTTCTTCTACTGTGTACTTGTTTTGTGATGTTTTTCTCTGTCTTGCACCTTTTAATGTACTGTGTCGTGGAACTTAGCCATCTAATAAAAATGGTTCCTGAAACTGAATTAATTCTTCAAAAGCGACATTCGACATAAACATGAGTCTCGTCCCTCTACAAGTTTTAATTATGCATGAAGTTTATAAATGGAGATTAATTGCATGATTATTTAACTGATTAACATGTGAGATAGAAATAGAGACATAAAAACTTCATAATTAGTTAATTGTACTACTTTTGTTAATTGTCAAGTTTGTTCTGAAAATGCGTTCTAGCCTCAAATCCAGCGCCATTACCTGGGTCATTAACGGTTTACTGGAGATTATCTGTAGAGATATACAATGCAAAAATACGGTAGCACGAGATTATATATTTGCTTTTTAAGTCATAAAGCAATAGAAAACTGAAGACATTTAAGTTCAATCCAAACAGATATTTAAATGTATTTACAGCTTCTTAACCTGTTCTTAAACACACTCAAAACTCATTACATTGTATAATTATTCCTTCTCTTTCTAATCCTTGAAAAACTGGATTCTCTCTCTTCAGAAAAGTTTTCCTTCCCAAAACTCCTGATCCGAATACCGAAACAGCTGCTAATGAGGGAAAAGGGATTTGGTTGGCGAGAGCTTAACTAACAGAAGGCTTCAATCCGCCCCCGTTAGTGTTAATTACTGCTCTAAGACACATTCCTCTCCACCAATTAGTCTGAGACCTCATGGATTTAGCCGGAGAGAAAGGGAATCCTGAAGAATTATAAGTGCACTTTTTTTCTGACGCCATTGCTTACAAACCACAACCAAGATAAAGGTTTCTAAAAGTTCATTTTTTGCAGTAACTTGAAAGTATTTTATGATATGCTTTTATAAATCTTGCTTTATCCGTCTTTATAAAATGCTTGTTTGTTCACCAAATTTAAGTACAAATGAAATAATTTAACAAAAGATATTGAAAACTAAACTTTGCATTAAACACAATGGTGCAAAATTGCAGCAACTTCCAATAAAATACAAAAGAAATATGCTTTAATGCATACAAAAAAATGCAGAAGAACCAGAAGAAGTAAACAATAGTAATATCAATATACGTTTCGCGCGCAACGCAGCAGCAGCCAGTAATTGCATAAACAATATTGTCATAATAAACTAACGAATTAAGATACAATCAAACAACAAATATCATACTGCAATAAAAATTATAACGCATTAAGATTAAACAAATAAAATGGGAGATAAACAAATGAAAGAGAACTCGAATGGCGAACTTTTTAATTTATTTAAGGCCACAGAGGGAATATTATTTGACTATTAAGTCGTTCCCTTGTCAGAAAAATGTACCCATTTTACAACTCCGGTGGCGAGTGGTTTGTCTTTAATTTGTTTTTCTTCCATTTTATTTGTTTAATCTTAATGTGTTATAATTTTTATTCCAGTATGATATTTGATGTTTGATTGTATCTTAATTCGTTAGTTTATTATAACAATATTGTTTATGCAATTACTGGCTGCTGCTGCGTTGCGCGCAATAGGTGTATTGATATTACTATTATTTAATTCTTCTGGTTCTTATGCATTTTCTTTTTTTATATATTAAAATTTAGTCATATTGAACGAAACTGAAATTTAACCCGGTAGGACGCGCGCTACGAAGAGCAACGCGAAGACGCTCAATGGGGTGTGCGACACCCCTATTCGTTATTTCGCTATTTAAGCAAAACTAGCAACATTTTTATGCTATATCTGTCCCAATAGAATCATGCAAACAGTTCTAGTTATAAAAGAACTAACTTTTAGGCAAACAATTTAGTAAATAATACATTATATTATTCAGCGCATTGAAAGCAAATAAGAAAAGTATATTTTTCACATACATGTTTTGAACATTTTTTTATAGTAAAGAATGATTAATATAATTAATCGTAGTTTAGTATTAATCGTTTAGACAAAAAATTTAGTAAATAATATATTATATTATTCAGCGCATTGCAGGCACATAAGAAAAGTATATTTCTCGCATACATGTTTTCAACATTTTTTATAGTAAAGAATCATCAATATAATTAATCGTTATAAAATTTGGATAGAAAAATACTGCTTCTTATTTTCTTAGGTACAGAGGAAACCTTTTTTTTCAGAAATCCAAATAAGACTTCTGATGGGCTTTATCGTTAGACCCGATGAATGTAGGGCGTAATTCTCTTTTATTTTTCAGAATAGTTTATACATTTTCAAGCTGTTTTTCCATTACTTTTTGTGAAAGCGGATAAGACATGTATCAGCAGACTACAGTTATATTAGGTCCACAATAATATAAATTTTGCATCAATCTCTTGACATTTTCAGTTACACTATTATCCAGTTTAAAAGTCTTGTACCCGCAAAAATCTCCATTGTAGAAATATAGAATTTTCTTGACACTTGTTTCCTCACTAAAACTTATATAGCGAGAGAGCATTATTTTCGTCTCCCTAATAAGTTCACTCAGTTGAACAAAGGAACCCGACGTTACGACGCGCAAGACGTCTTTCACACACCCCTTATAAAGAATTCCATTAAAAAAATGAAGGAATTTTTCGCGAAACACTTTCCGACTGTTGAATGTGGCCTTAAAGGCAGATAGCGTGGATTTGACTCTTTTCAACTAAAGGGAAGTCAATATTTTTCACATTTTACTTGGCTTGGGGAGTCGGACACCCCCTTTCGCATCCTTGCGTGTTCAATAAAGGGAACTGTAAATGCATACTTATACATTTTCTGTAAATGCGCATTGAACTGAAGAAAATAAGTTGTTCTCAATACGATTTGCCCTCCCAAAAGCTATTACAAGGCAATCGGACGCTATTAAATGCCGCAATGGCCTAGAGGTAAGGTCTCATCTCCAAAGCCGAAGGAATCAATGCTCGAAACCGGATTCCACAACGATCCGGTGTGTATTTGAATGTTAAATGATACGTAGGGGGCCAACCAACCTCCCACTGTTGTGGTACAGAAGTTTGGAGATGGTGGGGTGCTAGCTTAGAAGTCGTCCTCGTCATCTGATCGAGGTTCAAAATTACGAGGTCCATCACAAAATAGCCCTCGTGTTGCGTCTAAACGGAATCTTAATATATCTAAACTACCTTTGCTAAAAAAATAGAAAAGGAGAGAAAACCGAGGAGAGTTGAAGGATTAATAATTCAAGGCGATTACATATTTTTTTTAAAAACAAAGTTTGCCCAAATAGGCTATAATCTAAATGAGTGTGTTTCATTGAAAGCAGTTTAGATATTTACAGCATTTTCAACACAAATTTTACTAGATTTTACTAACGCAAAAATAAATTGTCAATGAAAAAATTAAAAGGTCCTAGATTTCAATGAAATTTCCAATAGCTTTTGTTTAACAATAGTGAAGACAATAATATTATTGGTCTTTGATTTCACGAAAGATACTGGAAGATGTCTACATGAGAATTCATGCCGTATTTATTGATGGTGAAGCTCGAGCAACCTTCAGTTATCATAGTCTGGTTAGTCTTGCCTCTGCGTCTATTTTCGAGGCTAGTAGTAAATCATAAATCACAAGTTTTAGAATCTCAAAAATAAATAATAGAATTTCGGGAAATCATCTTAACTTCTGAGATGTGATAAGAATCCACCCCAATAAGATCGATGTGAGAATAGCTTGTCCAAATGCTCATGAAGAGACAATCCAATACGACCTGGAATCCTGTGGCGTAGAAATCACATAAAGGTAAGTAACTTCGATAGATACTATTCTCACCTGTCTCTACCTCTGCGACATAGCTAAATATATGAGTCGAATAATCAATCAGTCAGTCACCCAAGATACTTGCACGAACTTTATGGTGAAGACCTGTCGCTCCGCATGAAAACGAGAAATGTGTGGATATGTATGTATCAAAGTGGCACCTGTTGTTTAATGTTCACATTTCCGTTTGATAGTTCCTGAGTAATTCTGTTTTTTTAATTTATCTAATAACTGTTTATGCTTGTTTTACTAATTTTAACATTCCGTCTATAATGTAGAAATTTAATCCTAAATCGTTGAAAAATACTTGCTTGAATTAGCTTCGTAATCATTGCATTTAATATTAAAAAATTTTAGTTCTCATTATGAAGAGAGAATTTTAACATTTCGTCTATAATGTAGAAATTTAACCCTAAATGGTTCAAAAATACTTGCTTTAATTAGCTTTGCAATCATTCCATTTAATATTAACAAATTTTAGTTCTTATTATTAAGAGAGGATTTTAACATTCCGTCTATAATATAGAAATTTAATCCTAAATCGTTGAAAAATACTTGTTTTAATTAGCTTTGTAATCATTCCATTTAATATTAACAAATTTTAGTTCTTATTATTAAGAGAGAATTTTAACATTCCGTCTATAATATAGAAATTTAACCCTAAATTGATGAAAAATACTTGTTTGAATTGGCGTTGTAATCATTGCATTTAATATTAACAAATTTTAGTTCTTATTAAGAGTTTTGGCATACTTCAATAAAAAATGATTAAAGAAACATGTAAGAGTCTACAAGCATCTAGCATCGCAAAGCGTTTAAAAATATAGCATATCTAGAATCTAACCAGTTCCTTTACTTCTAATATACTCAAATATGTCCAATTTCGTTCGTATGACTTGTCTTAAAGTTCAATTTATATTTATCTGTGCATTAGAGATATTTTTTCCCTTGAAAATGTCAATTCACCTGAATCGTGTACTTCCAATTCCCTGAACAGTTATTAGTCTAATTAAATTCCCAAATCCTTCTTCCTTAAAAAAATGTGAAAGAAAACCCAAAATTATGAAACTTCTTCAACACCGAAGACTTAAAAGAAAGAAAGAAATGGTCGACAAAACCACAGGGGGGAAAATCAGAAAAGTCGAATAAAGCATCAGAACTGGTGGTGTCTCAGCTAATAGGACGCCAAATAAAGGATAGAGAAAAACTGGCATGGAAGAGACCAAAAGAAAAAGGAAGAATTTCTTTAGTGTATCAACCCAAGAAGTATGGCTGAACACTTACTTCTGCCGTCGCTCTCTTCTGGACCTATCAAAGTCTCATTTATCTTGGAATATTTCCTGTTTTGCTGGAAAAGAATGGATGTGTAGCCTCTTTTCCCCTTAAGAATCCTCTATCTGAGATTTTATTTTAGAAAGAGCGATCTAGTTTCGACGAAAAAGGCTGTTATCGCCTATATTTGTGGAGAAAGTTGTCCCCTAAAAACTTTTTCCTTTGTAGATCCTAAAATGCCTGGGATAAGATATTGATAGCAGAAATTTGTATAGTATATCAAAATGTTGTAGGAAATTGTAAGGTATTGTGTCTCTTCAATTTGCTTTGATTGAGGAAATATTCCAGTTTAAGGAAAGGGCAAAAAACATGTTTTACAGGAAAATGGAAGTTAGATCAAATAATATGTGAATAGACTAGGAAAATATATGCGTATAAAAGTCATTTGGAAAATGGAAGTATATTTATTATTATGTTATTTAGAATTTGTTGTCATCAGAGAAGGAAATATGTTTTCGCGAAGGATTTGTAGGGAAATGCAAATACAGTTCCCTTGAAAATATAATATCGAAAAATATAATTGAATAATGGATACCTTTATATGAAAGGAATATTTTTAAATTCATCTCTCCCAAAGAACGGCAATCTGTAATATATGTCAATTCACTTGCATCAGGCCATTAATGAACTTCTAGGAGAAATAAACTCAGGCAATAAATAAACATAATTTCTAAGATTTTATATCATAAAAACTTTATAATATATTCTAAAACCAAATAGTTACAAACAAGAATCGAGAGACAATACGCATTACAAAAACCGCACAGAAGTACAGAAGAGATCTAAAGTTTTTAGATCTCTTGTGTGCTTCTATGCAGTTTTTGTAATGCGTATTGTCTCTCGATTTTTGTTTGTAACTGTTTGGTTTTAAATGCTATTGATTTTAATTTGGTTATCTTTTGTATGTGTTTTGTGTTTTTAATGTTTAATTTTTTATGTCTTTGCTCTTTGAGTTGTTGCGTTCTGTGTTTTTGCTCTTAATCTTTTTGTGTTTTGTGTTTTTAATGTTAAGCTTTTTGTGTTTTTGCCCTTTGGGTTTTTGCGTTTTGGGTTTTTACGTTTTGTGTTTTTGCTCTTAATCATTTTGGGTTTTTGCTCTTAATCCTTTTGTGCTCTGTGTTTTTAATGTTAAGCTTTTTGTGTTTTTGCCCTTTGGGTTTTTGCGGTTTGTGTTCTTGCTCTTAATCTTTTTGTGTCTTGTGTTTTTAATGTTAAGTTTTTTGAGTTTCGCTCCTTTGCGCTTTGTGTTTTTGCTCTTTAGCTTTTGTGCTTTGTATTTTTGCTCTTTATCCCTTTTTCCCAGTTCACTTCTGTAAGCGATGATTTTTAAATTGTTCTGCTCATCCCTTGGGGTTCTTTGTAAACACTTTTTCAATGTAGTTCATTTCTTTTGTTTTATGTTTCCCCTCCGGCCTGTGGAAGACCTTACAACATCTTGGGTAGGCTGGTCGGAGCGGGTTGTAAATAAATAAAATAAAATAAAAAATTCCATTTCTGGTGTCGATGATGTACCCTAGAGAAGAAAATATTTGTCATTGCTGTATGTCGAGGTGTAAGTTTCACAGCGGCGCAGCGAGATATAAGTTTTATAATTTTATCAATTTTTTTTATTTAATTTCATGAGTCGCGACATGAAATCTAACTGCTTTGTGCTAATAGGTAAGTGTTTGAAATTCGACTTCAAAATTATAAATATCTATCAACCTGCATGGTGATTCATTTAATGCCACTGCTCTATCTATATTTGCTGTTGCTGAAGAACAGAATCTGATTGACTTGTCTTGTGATAATTCATCTTAAAAAATCAATTGCGTGGAATTAATTTAATTTTGGTTGTTCAGTAAAAGATATATAGCAAGTTCTAAGTACTTAAGCTCAGATCATTTTAATTTCGGTAGCTACTTCTTATTTATGGATAACTGGGTTTTGTAGCAGTTGATGTCGTAAAATTAAAAAATCTCGAGAATGCAATGCAAGAAAAGGAATAAGGGTAGCTGTGTCCTGTTTAACTCCACGATTTGAGAAAATGCGTTGTGTCCAACAGGTTCATTGATCCCCGTGATTATTATAATATATTTATTAAAATTTATTCAATAAATTTTTATGTGATTCAAAATGTGTTTTATTTATTTTTAGATAATATATTCTAAAATTATTGATCCCTTTTGAAAAAGTAATTGTTTGAGTTCAATATAGGTGCCTTGGAAAAAACCTTTTAAGGATAAGGGTGCCTAGATTCAAAAAAGTTTGGGAACAACTGAACTAAATATAAGATACAAGGCAATGAACACGTTCACTGCTATGACTCCCGCATGTGATTTGTTACTACTATTTAATTAGATGACCCCTTCTCTACTATCTGTTAACTATAATAGAAAAGGGGTAATCTAATTAAATAGAAGTAACAAATCACATGCGGGAGTCATGGCAGTGAACGTGTTAAATATAACCTTTTCAAAAAGTAATTGTTTGAGTTCAATACAGGGCGCCTTGGAAATAACCTTTTAAGGGTAAGGGTGCCTAGATTCAAAAATGTTTAGGAACAACTGAACTAAATATAAGATACAAAGCAATGGTAAACTTAACACATTCACTGCTATAACTCCCGCCTGTGATTCGTTACTTCTATTTAAATTGATGACCCCTTCTCTACTATCTGTTAAATATAATAGAAAAGGGATATATAATTAAATAATAGGAGTGAATCAGGCGTGAGTCACAGCTCACCAAACGTGTTAAATATAAGCTTTTTGAAATTTTGGAAATATTTTTATGTGTTAGCAAACAAAAAAAATTAAATAATTTTTCTTACAATAATAAATGTATTTTATATTGGAAACCATAATCAGTTAACGTTTCTTTTGCTAATAAAAAGCATTAGAACTAATATTTGCAATGGTGTGTCAAAGTTAAGCAACATTCGTAAAATGCCAAAAATTTGGAGATGATACGAATACACTGGATCAAAATAAGTTGTTGAGAATCATGTAACATACAATCGTAGAGAATCGCATTCCACAGTGGAGATTCGGTCACGAGAGCATATAGTGGACCAACCAGAAATTGCTGAAGACGAGAAAGATTTTGGCTTGCCCCTTTCACAAAAAGCTGATATTTGCTTGAAACTTTCATCAATGATTTTATGTTCTGTGAGCAAAAATTACTTGAAAAATAGTAGGTATATTCGGGAATATATAAAGGTTTCCTTACATAATATGAAATTATTTCCGCATCTTTTACCAAAAAACATGATTGTTTAACATTAAACCTTTACTACCGCGACAGTGAAATGATTTCATTCCAGGAAAAGTCGTTTTCCAAAGTTCGATCGAATGTCAAATAGAAAAACAGAAATAAATTCAAGAAAAAGGATACCTTAACATGTATCTTCCACTAAATATAATTTACGGCACATTTGATAAAGTATCTCTTTAAAGAGATTCTTAAGAAAAAAGCATATATTTGTGTCGGTATGTTTAGTGTTAAGCGAAGTGCGTTTATTTATGTCATGAAAATTCTCTCCATTTCCCATCTGACCTGATAATCAGTTAAATAATCATTCCAGTTCTGTCCATGTCAATGCTCATTGGTAATATGAATTCCCTTTTTTGAAGATTTCATTTCTGCTGTCTTGGTGTCTTGTGGAAAATGTCGGTTCATTATGCTATTTTACACTTCCAACCATGCGTTTCACAAGAAGGTGCTCCTGCATTTTAAATTGTTTAATTTCTTCTGGCCATTATTTTACTTGAGAGCAATGATTAGAACAAAAAGAAAATCACCGAATTTACAGTATAAATACTCACTAATAGCTCATCCAAGAATGCAAATAACAATATATGCAGTATGGGCAAATTTGGCTATTGAGCCATTAAATTTTAACCAAACAATTAGCTAAACAGAAATTAGAAATCCGATGGCTCTTTTAAATGTATTTTTACAAAATTTAAATGCTTCTTCTACTTGCTGGCTAAAGCTTTTATTTTTTTATTCTTAAATTTAATTCAATGAAATACAGAAAACTTTAGTTTAACGAAATCGTGGATTAATGGTTAAAGATAGCCTCAAAAAACATTTGAGACCGTGACTGATAATGGGAGAAAATATTTTAGAAGGACAAATTATTGTAAAACAAGTCCTAAAATAATTCTCTTTGTAATAATAAACATGCTTCAGATGCAATTTATTCGATTTTTTGAATATTTCAATCAAGAATGAAATTAGGAAGGATTACTGGAAACAAATGAATAACGTTTTCTTGCAGGTTGTATTCGTAAATTTTTATGAATATATTCTAAGAAAAATATCGCGTTTGTCATGAACATCACAATTACGTTATCTCATTATAATTTAATTAAAATAAATATTTCGTACGCTTTGCAATAAATTAAATTAATAATTCATGGTTGCTTTTAATAAGAACTTTACATTTTCATGTAGTTAAATTAGAAAAATGAAAGTATTAAGTTTAAAATATACAATGCTTTTAACATTATTTTCGTAATAAATTGAATATTAATTGCATATTAATTCAATAGCTCTTTAGTTTAAGAGCCAATAAAGGTAGAAAAGATATAATTAAACCCAAAACGTATTATTTAATATATCATTAATTTTTTGTAACTTATTTTAATTTGAAATATTTCAAAAATCCTTTACTTGAATTGTGAATATTTTCCATTACATAATGAATTCAGCTGCTTTCTTGCCTAAATATTTACTGTATTTAAATAAGAATTGCATTTAATATACCTTTTTGTATGAAAAAACTGCTATTTTCTTCTTAGAAATCGAATTCAATAATTTAGTTATATTCTTTATTTTACTTTTTGATATTTGCCTTTCTTTATGTTCATAACAATATATAAAATAAAATATAACATATAAATAATTCAAATTATGCTTATTATCCCTCCAGAATTTGTATTTTTATAAAATTTTGTCTAGTAAAATTATCTATAATAACTTCAAAATCATATTAATAAATTGTTAGCTTTTCGATTTTTTGAGTTAGTAAATTTCACAGTGACACATTATTAGGAACTGTTTCTGATAATTTTATGAAAATACTATATTTCCTAAAATTCTCTCTTGTTATCTGTTTATTATTGATTTTGTGATTTTATTTTCACTGTATGTCTGAGTTTCTAGGTAATATATTCCTTTAAAATAGGTGAAAAATCTACTTTAGTACTCTTCCTAGACACCATTAATAATCTATAAAAGCATTTAGTGACATTTTATTTCCTAACACTATTATTTATTAAGCCATTTCAATGACGCGAGCTTCGTATCGTAATTTTAAAAACTACATTAGCTTAAGATAATTCATTTTAATGGCCATAGTAAGGACTAGAATGGAATAAATGAAAGGCAGCTGCCGGCGGAATTTTAAAAACTTGTCAAGCACGGCTTTTGAACAAAATTTTAAAGATAATCTCTTTTAGTATGTGTTGAAGATAGTCCCTGATTCCAAGAACGAACTTATCAGTAAAAGACATTAAAACAAATTAAGGAAAGTTTTAACTGAGATAGAGGTAAAAATACAATAATATTGTTACAAATCTATAAAGTTGTTTCCCTGAGATGATAATCTTGGCGATAAATTTGACGACTATTTTGGCGACTTGGCGATAAATTTGGCGACTATTTTGGCGACTTGGCGGCGAAGTTGACGACTTTGGCAACAAAAGAAATTTTCTAGAAGGACCTCGAACTTTCAACCTATTTTTACTGGTTTCATGAACTTTCTGGAGATTACGTCACTTCCTACGTAATGAAGTCACTTCCTGTTGAAAAAGTATAAACGCGAGCTCTCAAGCCAAGAGTAGTCGGTTTGATTTTGATCAGCAAGCTAGCTGGTGAGCTGATAAGAAACCTTTGAGCGCTGTGTTGAGATTTATTGGTAATCCCTGTTGTGAATTTTTACGTGTTGTTTTAATACTTGTGTTAAGTTTCTTTTTCTAGCATATTTGTAAAAAAAGAGCTTTATTTTTTAAATCCTGCTTATTGGATTGCATTTACGTACACCCACAAGACAATTTTGTTACAATATTAACAGAAAACGAATGAAAAAGAGATCCATCGGATTCTTCTTCCTCTTCGTTCTTTTTCATTCGTTTTTTGTTAATATTATTGTGTTTTTACCTCTATCCCAGTTAAAACTTTCCTTAATTTGTGTTAATATCTTTGTCTTCGCAATTTTCCTGGATGATGCTGCACATGCTGACTCCAGATAAATTGCTTCTATTATTGTTATTTTGTCTTTATTAGACATTTTTTCTATTTTTTATATCCTTATCAGTAAAAGACCACTTAAGGGACAACGTATAGTAAAATCTTGTAAGTTTAAGGAAATGCATCGTTTGATTTCACACCAAAATAGAGATCTAAAAAATATTGGAACTTTGAGGTTAGTTCAGATGTAAATGAATTGTTTAATAAACTAATTGCTTCTTGTCTGCTATTAAAACATGAATAGAATCGTTTTGAAAACTATGTCAGCTTTTAATACTGTGTCTAAGTCAAATGCTCGTATTACCGATTCTATTAATGTTGTAATGGTATGAAAAAAATTGAATTAATTTATTTAAGCACGATGTTATATAATTTTTTGAATTCAATAAAATCAAATTAACGTTTAGAACGATCGATTTTCTAAGGAAACGCCATTAAAACTTTTTATACCTTAAATTTGCTTTTTACTTTTGCATGTACTTTCGCGTACTGCATAATTTTATGCTTTTAATATTATTCGAACACATTTTAGAACATATTAGCCTACTTAAATTTAAGAAATTCGAATACTTCACAAAAATGAAGCAAATACTTTAAAGAAATTCAGAAATTACTTTCAAGGTGCTCATTTTTTTATATGTGAAATGTTCCCAACATTTCTCGTGAGATAAATTTCATAAAAGCAGTTATTATAACCAAGCTTTTATTAGTGAATTTGAAAGAAAGTTATTTTTAAATTAATTATTTGTAAACTTTTGTTTTTAATTTGAGATTTAATACTAAAATATTATGATGTCATGTAGTAAAATTCATCTTAAATTTAGTGCCTGGTGGCACCACCCGTAAGAAATCAAAATTTAATTAAATTAATCAATTAACTCATAATTAAGCAACGTATGTATTAAACGTTGCATTTTCATCGAGAACACTAAAGTGAAGAAAATTTCAGAACGCTAGCACACATCAAAACGTGAGTGAAAAACCAATTAAAATACCAATAAAAAATAAAAAATACCAATTAAAAAATTTAAAAAACAACAATTAAAAAATTTAAAAAGCAATTAAAAATAGAGCCAATTAAAAAAAACCAAACAAAAATTGAACCAATCAAAAATTAAAGAAACAATTAAAAATTGAACGAATTAAACCAAACCAATCAAAAATTAAACCAATTAAAAGTTAAAGAAAAACCATTAAAAATGTGTAATAATAAAATGCACCGCACATCAAATTTACAAAAATGAATAACGATCAACGAGGTCACCGTGAGTGTTGATATGTCACTTCATGAAGCTGAAGGGAAAATGTGATATACTAGCTTATATACCCGGCGTTGCTCGGTTTAGAAATATTTTAAAGTTCTAGTACTTATAAAACTTTAAAATTAATTAAACAGTTTTTCACTGTAACGTCTTTCGTTGATTTTCTTTCCCCCTCTCCTATTTCTCTGACCCCTCAGCCAGCAGCTAAACTATTCCCTTCTTTTTTTCTCCGTACATTGAACCACTTCACACGAGTCTGACAACCCTTGGAATTCCACCTTTCCATCCCCATCATTGCTATCGACACGATAAAAATACTTCATATCATGGTTTTTATCATATCATGCATTTAACCCCGGCCCATTCTCTTCTTTTTGGTGTTTGTGTGCCTGCCCGGAAGCTTCATTCTTTCGTTTTCTCCCTTGGCCCTCTATCTTCGGTAGGAGCGGCAGTCGGTTAACTTTTAATGACTTTACATGCTGACAGTGGCGAACTGAGGGTAAGTGGCGCTGGCTACTCATAAGAAGCTAACCTGCGTGAAAGGCGGCCTGGACATGGAATTTTTCGGTACTTATTATATTTGACTTTAAAAAGTGACACAAACATATTATCGTTTTGTCAACATGGTCAGTTGCGCCCAAGGATGAATGATTTTTTTTACCTGAATAAAGCAATGTTTTCTTAACTGTAACAGTGGTATGAACACATGAAAAAGGATTTTATGAAACAATGAATTAGTCTGAATTTGATTTTATAACAATAAAAGCATTGTTTCAATTTGAGTTGAAGCTGAATTTTGAAAAGTTAATCACAGTTAAGGAAAAAATTATACAACAATTAAATTGGTTTGATTTAAAAGATAATGTTTTAATCTTTAAGTGGAAGTAAACATAATTTTCGTACCATAAGTATTTCAGAAGTTATTGGCGGAAAACGTAAAAAAAATCTTAATTTCCATTATTTAATTAAATAAATTAAAATCTAATTCGAAATTTAAAATAATTTTTATGGCGTTAGCTCCCTCTTGTACGAATCCTTCACTGTGCCAAATTTGGTCTTCGTAAATCCAACGGTGTGGGCGTCCATAAAGAACCAAAAAACGAGCAAACACACAAACATGCACACATACTTCCCTCTTTTATATATATACATTTTATGAGATAAGATAGAAGGAACACAGCACAGATCATTGTTAATGAAAAAGTCATATACAAAATGTCGATATATGTAAATGATATACAACGTTTCTTATTACACTTAGTACTATATTTTATCAATTCTAAATAAGTTTATTTGAGAATAAACATGTCTTTTCCAACAGTCACGAAAAATTTCAATGGAAACGTTTTGATTTTAATTTGCTTGAAAATTTAAGATGTTATCTGCCAGTTAACCAAAACTCAAAAATAAAAAAGAAATCATTTAATGTAATCTATTTTGCTTGAAATGAACAATATTGGAATACAGTGCTGATGCTTTAGTTTTATGCTAATGTGAATTTCTAATTTATATATAGTTATTTGAATTTCACATTAAAACAATCTACCTGTCAAAATATTTTCGGATAGCCGTTTTATATTGCAAAAAAATAAAGCAATAATTTAAAGTGGAACTAAGACATAACTTTAGAGTGTTTCAATCATATATGTATTATTAAATGTTACCTCATCCCATTGGCTGTCCAAATGTCAGTTTATAACACTTGGCATTTTTTTACAGCAGTAAAATGAATCCAATGAATTTTTTCTCAAACAAGAACATCTACAAATATCTAGGACAACGTTTACATTATTCTTCTTCAGATTAAATTGAAACACCACCACAATATAATTTCTTTTTATGCTTAAGGAACAAAGACATATTCTGTCTTAACCTATTAACGACCGTACCACCTTTTGTTAGAAGGAAATGGACAAAAATTGTTTTTCAGACGTATTAGAGACTAATTAAAAAAAAAGTAACAGGCGAAAAAATATTTATTTTTATGGAAGATATAAAATGTTGCGAAACCTCAACACCAGACAAAACCGATTACTTTTTGGATACATGAAAATCTTTGAAACATTTGCTATGTAAGGGCACATTACATTTAATACAAATATCCGCTGCCATCTGTTAGATCTATTCAAAATTAAAAGAAAAACAGTCTGAAAAAATGTCAAATTAAAAATTTTATTACGGAAAAAGTTTCAATGAGAGCGAAACGGTTCTTTTCCCGAGAAGCAGAGAAGCTTAGTCTTATGTAATGTAAAAATTAATTTAAAAAAATAACTTCATTGTAAAAGACAAAAAAGCATTTCACTATTGTTTTAAAAAAGCAACGTCACGTTAATGGGTTAACCTGAATACCTTTGAGTAAAATATTGACAGGAATATGTAATGAGAAGCGGTTTTATTGTGCAACCGACACAGAAAGAGGAAGCCATATTACCTGGAGAACTTGGGGACTTCCGCCATAGTATAACATATTGTTCCTGTCAGATTAGAAAGGGCGGTCAATACCGGTTCCCGACTTCCGATTCATTTATTAACTTGTTTACTGACAGTTTAGTTGCCTTCCAGAAGCCGGAGGTAACATTTCCTACCGATTGACAGCACCTATGGACAGAATATGCTTTCCCACAGTATCTTTTCCTTCAATGCAGTTTGTGCCAAGATGGAGCAATTATTGAGGGATCGAGATTGTAGACATAATATAAATTGTTGAACGAATACATGCATAAGATATGGCCGACCAAATAATGTATTGGACTTTATGTTGCATTTCACTCCTTATGATTTCAAAATATATGGTCAAGGGAAATCATATTATTTATATAAGAACATAGATGAAAAACAAACAACTATCGGGGTGTTATTGAGCTATAAATGTTTACAATATTACTGACCTATGTTAAGCAAAAGAAGTTCATTCAACAATTCATTTCCAACGAACTTCTTTAATTTTGGAGTCGTGAGATCACTCTATCAAGTGTCGAACACAAAGAAGTCTGAAGGGTAAAAAAACGCTTGGGAAGCTAGATAGTATAATTTAATGCTTAGGACCTTTGACCCTCTGCGTATGATTTAGCATGCAACAGGCCCCATGAAGTCGGATCTTCAGTGGAATCGGTTTCGAGCCTGGAACGCTCCGTCCCCGAGGCTGAGGCCTTAACACTAAGCCTTCGAGTCCCTAATGGAAAACGATAATTGATTACTTTAAAGGTTATTATTTGTTGTATAATATGAACTGTGTAAAGCGATTCTAATTATCTAAACTAAAATACTGCCTCGCCGCATTATTATCCTCTGCCTAAGAATTGGTAGAAATGTGATATCTGGAGGTAATAAAGGAATCACCCCTTTTACGTAGTTAATCCTGGAGACTTGCAGTTGAAGTTTCCTTTCTGGTTTCATAAAAGTTTCATCATACATTTTTACCATTTCAGCTGTCCCACTTTTTTAGAGTTCTGTTTCGGAATGTTGTAAATGTTTCATTTCTCAGAATTTGAAGAATAGAAATCAATTTCATCTATCTTTGGAAAACGATAATATATTAGATTTCCCATAGCCGTAATATAATGATTAATTAAAAACGCTGGAAAGTATTTAATTTATATAGGGTGCCCACTAAAGTCCCTTGCCACCCATTTAACTACCGATTGGCTGCAGCTATCTTCATAAGAATGGTGTCTAGGTAAGGTAAAGCGACTATGCGCTACTGGATGAAACCATTTACAGTGCCACCTGGTGTAAAACGGTGGAGTTATAGTCATTATCTCTAAAACGGTACGAGATAGAGGGATAAAGTGAATTACAAAGTGGTAGAGCATCACCAATTTAGTACAAAAAGACACCTGGCGGACGTAAATTCTTAGATCAGAACGCTTAAAACTCGTATTTGTTTATTCGTGATTTCCTACACTGACACGTGACAAAACAGTCTTAGAAATTTTAAAAAAAAACTACTTATGAAAAGATACCTTTATTTTCGATGTTCAAACTTCTCTCTGTCAGTTCTCTCCGTCTTCTCTCGTTTTTCGCCCGAAAGATAATCTTTTCTCCTTTCGTTCAAGTTTCGTGACGTCACAGTTTCGCAATCCGCAAAGAAACAAATGTGCTTTTTAAGCGTTCTGTTTTCAGCATTCATGACCATAAGGTGTCTTTTTGTACTGAAACAATGATGCTCTACAACTTTATAGTTCACTTTTTCCTCTATCTCGTACCGTTTTAGAGATAATAACGCTAACTCCACCGTTTCCCACCAGGTGGCACTGTAATGTGTTTCATTCATTAGCGCGTAGTCACTTTACCATGCCTAGACCACTCTTATGACGATAGCTGCAGCCATTCAGTAATTAAAAGGGTGGTAAGGAACTTTAGTGGGCACTCTGTACGTATAATAATCAGTAATAAGTAATTTATTTGTAAAATATTATTTCTTACTTTAAGCTTTTTTCTTTCGGAAATATAATGTAGTTCAAACGATTTGAAATCCCTCATATAGAGAAATATTTTATATTATATACATCTAACAATTTTTTCAGCTATCGAAAGTTTAAAGAAAACTTTAATCTATTTCAGTATGCAGAAACTAAAATTATTTTTGAAAATTTAGGAAAGAGTAAGAAATTAAGAACGGCTTCAGCGAAACAAATCACGCTCTCTAAGTAAAGGTACGAGAGGATGAGAGAATTTTTATTCTCTATGTTTGACTTTGAGTTGAACTTTCTTTTCTGGTTTCATAACGGTTTCTTCATACATTTTTACCCTTTCAGCTGCTCCACTTTTTTGGAGTTCTGTTTCGGAATGCAGTGAATGTTTTTTTCGGAATGCAGGGATCGAGTAATTTTCCTGCCTTTTCTTCTTTACCTACTATCTTGAAATAAAAAGTGGAGCAAGAGAAACAAAATAAAGAAAATGGAAAATGTCGTGTAGCGAAAACATCTTGGAGTATTTTTCCTTTTACAAATGGATCTCGACCAATAACAAACTGGAGGCTGCTGTGAATTTGAAATAGTTCTTTGGTATTTACTCTCTAAAATTGTTTCTTTTGTCTCCAGGAATCTGAATTTAGTTTCTTTGAAAGTTTCTCACCAAAACCATAAATATTTGTATCTGAAGTAAGACACCTAAAGTTTTGAGAATCTTTTAAAAACATTATGGATTACTTGCTAAATGTACTATTATTTGTTATTAGAAAAATTAATTTAATTTTTAACGCAAAATCAAAAACTTAATTTTTTTAGGTACTTCGTGTTCATAGAAGTAAAAAATCTTGTTTATTTGAACACTATCATTAATTCCTGGATGACAGAGAATGCTTTATTATCCTGTTTTCCAGTTTCATTTTTAAACGAAAGAGTTCCGCATTGGGATTTTTTTAATCATTTCAGCCTATATAGGGGAAAGTCAGGAAACATGGCGACCTTAAACTTTGGGGATTTTTTCTAACCTCAATATTCGTTGCAGGAGGATTATTGTTTCGGCAAAATCTTATTGCCACTTTTTACTTTCAAATTATATTTTTTATTTTGAAATTTGAGACTCAAAAATTTCGTTTTCGAAAAAAAAGTCATTTTCGTCATTTTACCCGACTGTGCGGGTAAGAGGCATTCTATTATATAAAGTATCTATTTGCCAAATGAAAGCAAATTAACGTAAAAAAGGATCTATTTGCCAAGGAAACGCTACTAAGATATTTTCTGCCATAACTTTTTTTTATTTTTGGACATACTCTACCGAGCAGCATTATTTTTTTACTAATAATAATTTGCGAATAATATTAAAAATATATTGACCTTCTTCAAATTTCATTTATAAAATTCAAACTCTTTAGGAGCAAAAACGAAGTCTGAAATTCCATTCAAGATGTTTATTTTTGGAATTACGTTAAATATTCACTACGTCTCCAAATTTAAATAGAATATTTGCCATATAACAACTTCTGAAAAAAAGAGTATATATCAACCGAGTACACATTTGTGCAAAGCTATCTTTCATAAAGCTTGAGAAAGAAAATGATATTTTTCTAATAGAAGTAATCAGTAATGTCTAAAATATTTTTTATTAAATTATAGTTCTTTTAAATTCGTATTAAATCAATCTAAGTGTTAAAATAACTTGGAAGTATATTTTTTAGTGTGGAGAGGTAAAAATTTATTTAAAGTTGAGCAGATCCAGATAAAAGCTGGATTAAATCATTTTTATTTTATTAAACCAATTATTATTTAATTATTATTCATTCTACTGCAATAGAAAAATAACTATGAATTCTCCGAAAGCCGAATTGAAATATTTCTCATTTGTAACAACACTTCGTCGAAATATGGCGGGGAAAATTTCTGATTTTAAATCATTTTTCTTATCAACAACTTCTAAAAATCTCTTGAATAACGTTTGCATTATTCATTTGCAGATAATAAAATTCCAGTACTATATCTTTTCCTTTTATATTTAAAGAACAAAGGCGTACTCTCTCCTAACCTGAATTCCTTTGGGCAAAATAATGACATGAATATCTAATGAGGAGCGGTTTTATTGTGCAACCGCGAGACTGAGAGAAACACACAATACCTGGAGAAGCAAGTCCAGCAACATAAAGAATTTCCATTATGGCGCAGTCAAACTCGGAGACCTGGACCATCAAGTAACAGATTGTCCCTGCCAGAAGGGTAGGGACGGTCAATACCGTTTCCCGACTCCCAACTCATTTATTAGCTTGTTTCCTGACAAGGAGAGTATAGTTGCCTTTTCTTTCGGCTCCAGGACCAGTCGGAGGTAACTTTCCCTACCGATCGACAGAACTCATAAGCATACTTTCCAGTTCAATGCAGTATGCGACGAAATTGGGGAAATATTACTGAGTAATCGAAAATATAGATAACAGAATTTTATGCATATATATATATATATATATATCAAAACAAACGAGAAACAAAAGACAAAAATTCAAAAACATACAAGAAACAAAGGATAAAAAAGAAGTAAAAAATTTTAATAAATTAAAAAATATCGTGGCGAGCCACTCTCCAGGAGGGGAAGCTCGCCTATGATATTAATAAGTGCTTCTTTCTGCTAGCGACATACAAAAACAGTAAAAAGTTGTCGCTATCCCCTCAAAAAGCACAAGATAATTAAAAATGGAAAAATTCTGATATATATATATAAAAGAAGCAAAGTATAATAGAAAATCAATAAAATAAAAAAAAACTTTCATATCAGATTCGAAAAGATATGGGAAAACGAATTGAAAGTATATCCGAGTAAAGATAAATGCGAATAGTAACAGATGGAAAAAATATATATAAACGAAATATATATTTGCGTTTTATACTCTACTTATCTCTCTCTCTATATATATATATATATAATTATATTATATAAAAGGAATTGCATATGATATGGAGACAAACTACTTGTATTGGACTTCAGATTGTTATATTGTACTCCCTGTGCTCAGATTTAGTAATTGATCTTTGTGCTATTTTTTACCTTAAATTAGTTGTTTCATAACACATTGATGACATTGTCTCAAAAGCATATAAAATCTTGTATTTCTCAACTGAAAAACTAGGGAATTTTCTAATGATCTGGCTTTGAATGTTCTGTATCTCAGTTTTCTCCGATCGTATTTTGAATATTAGTATTATTTGGGGTACTTCTTGAGCAAGTGCAAGCTAAATTCAAGCGTTAGTTTTTCTACAGGAAAAATAATGTTTATTTACAGGATATATCTTCACCTTATTTACGAAAATAATTTTGTCATACGTAGTTGGAAATCCAGATGAGAATTTTCTTAAGTTCTGTTTTCCTCAAAGTCATCAATAACATGATTGATTGCTGTTACATGCGAAAATGTATACATTTGACTGCCTGCCAGAACTCTTAGAGCCACAGGTTAATTTCAGAATATTTTTTCATATTTAATTATCTGGATAAAAGCTTTCATTATATAAATTTTATAGAATTTTTAACAAGTTTTCTAAAGAACTTTGTAATTTTTATTTGCCCTTTGAATTTTTTGAGATAAAATGTTAACAACTTTTAAATTCCTAATGTGTTCCTTAATAATTTTGATCTTGAATCTGTTCAAATTTTAAACTTTTGTAATTTTTAATTTTCTGTGTTTTGAACTTTTAACTTCTTGATATGTTTTTAATGTTTTCAAGATGGTTGTATACAGCTTTTAAATTCCCATTGAGATTTTTAATGATTTTCAGGTTTATTCCTTACAGCTTTTATTCATGATGTGGTAAATGTTCATTTTGTATCATGCACTCTGTAACTCGAGTTTGTTTCTTCTGTTGCATGCATTTACGTTTAAATGAATAAAATAAATAAATAGAATTCAGAGAATATTTTCAATGGAAATCATATTAAAAAACCACGAAAATGGAATAAATCCAACTATTGGGGTTGAATTTTATATAAATTTTATACGTCTTCTGCTCCATGTTAGACAAGACAAGACCATTCAACAATTTTTTTAATGTACAGTTATATTTTAGAAGAGTAAGATCATCCTTACTTGTCAACTTACAATTCAAACATAAAATATTTTCATTTAACATTTCCTCAAGTAAAAATCTCCTGAATTAATAACAAAAAATAATATAATTGAGTTACGTTTTACTAAATAGTCGATTACAATAAATAATAAAAATTTTAGTTAAAATATCTAATAGTCACCTTGAAAATGTATTTTCTTGTCGGATTATGTATATAACTTTCACGTCCTATCTCTAACCTTTCGAACCATTAACAGAACTCTTTCGTGACCCTAATATAATGAATTCATCATAATTTTAGATGTTCCACGGACAATTGGGTAAAAGGCATCACATGAGAAATTCAAGGATAATTATATATATATATATATATTAATATATATATACATACCGCCACATATTAATATATATATATATATATATTAATATGTGGCGGTTTATATTGAAAATGTTGAATTCTGGTAAGGATAAGTAGAGACACTGATTATTTAATGTTTAATGAAAAGTATGGGTATTTTATTGAATGATATATTTACTGTTTTTAGTGCAATATAATAGTGCAATATATTGCTGTATTACATATTTTTATCCTGAATTTTAGTCCAATCTATATAGTTATGTTTTATTGTTAGGGTTAGTGTATGATTTTCTTTCTAAATTCTTTGATATTAGGGTAAATTACCCTGTTTGTTTTTACAACAACTTTAGTAATAGGGATGGTTTGTACAGCAAAATTAATTTAACCTGGCTAAAGCTTGTCCACAACCAAGCTCCTATATTAATTGTTGAAAAATCCATATACTTGGATTGCCTTTTTCAATACTTTTAATAACAAAAGAGTATTTTTACTTGTTGACATATAAATGTTTATACTTAATTTTTTGTTCATGGTATCTATAGTATTTTCAATTCTTTAGATTTTGTTTTAAATTTGGTTGTATTGTTCAAATAATGACTTTTTAGTTTAGGATTTGCTTCTTGATATGTCTTGTTTACTTTGTTTCTGTATGATCATATATAATAAGTTATATTTATATATATATATATATATATATATATATATACTAGCTGTTATTCCCGGCATTGCTCGGGACAAAAATTTTTGCAAATCCATGTACTTATAACACTCTCAATTTAATAAAAGTGTTTTTTCGCCGAAGAGTCTTTCGTTGATTTTCGTTAAACAACTGACACTTTGGACCAGCAGTGAAACACCCTTTTCTTTTTCTGTCCTTAGTTTGAACCACCTGGCAAGAATCTCGTAGTCCATCGTACTCCATTTTCCCCTCCCCATCATTGTTGCGGCAATAGCAGAAACTCTTTCATATCTTGTATTTTGACGTAGACTTACGTCTCTTCATAATGGTGTGTCAGGAAAGGAAAAAATTATCACGCTTTTTGAGCTAAAGTTAAACGCTTATAGCTCCGCAACCAAATAATATAGAGAGTTTTAGTTTCATTTAACAGAGAAAGGCTGACATTGAAGATTGCAAATATAATTTTAGAATTTGGAATTACGTTTCAGTCACAGTCGAGCTTCAAACTTGGTGAAAATCGCTACACATTTTGATGACGTCACAGCGACCGATGCGCGCGCACGCATCGGTTGTGAGCGGTATATTAACTGGATTTTAACAGATCAATAATTAATTCATTTCAGATTAATTAATTCATTCAGATTAATTCATTTCAGATTAATTAATTCATTCAGATTAATTCATTTCAGATTAATTAATTCATTCAGATTAATTCATTTCAGATTAATTAATCCATTCAGATTAATTCATTTCACAGCGAAAGCTCATAGAGCATAGTTCAAAGTCACATAGAGCTACCTTAGTCACAGTTGAATAATCGATTAATTAACTGTCCGTAATTAATTATTATTAACAATTGTTGATTTAATTGAGCTGTCCTTTCCATCGATTTAATTGAGTTGAGTTGGTTTTAGTTTTGTTTAACTGAGAAAGGACATAGAGCATAGGTCATAGGTCAAAGTCACATAGAGCTACTTTAGTCACATAGAACAACTTTAGACACAGAAAGTCACAGTTGAGTCAGGTAAGTAAGTCTACGCCACTCAATCCCAGCGGCCGTTTCGCAGAGACAGCCTCCCGTCGATTTTTTTTTTGCCATTATCCGGTCTTATTCTCTCATCTTTAGTGTTTTTGTCACTGACCGGAAAAACCTCATATTGTTCTTTCCTTTTCTCTTTAGGCCCTCTCCCTCCGGTAGGAAGTGGGCTCAACAATCCTGAAGGATTTTAAATACTCATTATAAAATCTGTAAAATTAAATGAAGCACCGCGGAAAGACAGTAATTAACGTCATTGTGTTGTGGCGCAAACATATTGAAAGAGGCATATGCTGTGAAATAAAAGCTAAATAAAATTTCTGCCTTTCTGTTAACATTCAAAGAAAACAATATTTTTATCATAACTTACACAATGGCAAAAATACCGGAATGAAGGATTTGATAAAACGATCAATGATTTGAATTTAATTACAATAACAAAAAACATTGTTACAAATTGTGTATGAAATAAATTTGAAATGTTTATTAAATTAAGAAAAAGAAGGAATAATATATAATATGAAATCATTAAAAAGATAGTTTTCTGCTCTTTAAGATGGTATGTAGATAATCTACGTGCAATATATTTTTTCTGAAATTATTGACGAAACACTGAGATAAAACGCCGAAAATTGGCTTACTTTTCGTTATTTATTTAAATATCTTAGAAAGTAATTTTTTGAAAGTTTGAAAAAGTAGAATTAATCTAGGAACGGACCCCAGAATGGCGTATGCAAATTTCATATCAAGACTATTCACCGTTTAGGAGGAGTTCTTGCGACAGATAGACCATTAATACATCTTTTCTCACCTTCGCTTTTCCTCTTCCTACGATAGAAACCGGACTAAGTAGTCTTGAAGGTTTAGCACATACTCATTAGGATCAGCTAAAAATTTGTTAGAATTAAACAACACATCGAGAGAATAATTCCCTAACGTCATTCGATCACTGTGTAACCGTATTAAAAGCTGTAAATGCTACGGCAACAGGAAACCGGAAGTGTAAAGTCTCCTTTGTTGTCTATTCTCAAAGAAAACAATATTTTCTTATATTAAGTTTAACACTGGCAAAATCCCGCGCGCGAAACAGTAATTTGGCTTGAATTTATTTCTATAAGAATAAAAAGTATTGTTAGAAATTGCTTGAAAAGATTTTTTAAAACCTTAATAACAATCAGAGAAAACACTTCATCGCAATGGAATTAATATCATTATAAAGATAATGTTCTGCTCTTTAAAATGACATAAAAATAATTGTTGTCTAATCATTACTTCAGAAGTTATTGGCAAAAAACGTCTAAGCATTAGGCTTAAAAGCGGCTAATTTTCGTTAATTAATTAAATATCTTAAGAACTAATTAACTCTGAAAGTTTAAAATATCGCCGTTGACCTAGAAATGTGTTCTAGAACGTCGTGTGCAAATTTCATGTCGCTACGGTACACCGTTTAGGAGGAGTTCTTGTGACCGACCGACAGGCAGACAGATACATGTAAATTCTGCCTTATTTTATGGATACTTATAAA